>JAGFNQ010010553.1:1407862-1471941 GCA_024364735.1 Boesenbergia rotunda | reverse complement strand
TCCACGTCTCATATGGAGTAGTAGAGACTACCTTGGTCGGGACTCTGTTTAGTAAGTAAACAGCTGTCTTAAGCGCATAGCCCCAAAAGGATTTTGGAAGAGTTGCATGATTCATCATAGATCTAACCATGTCCATCAAGGTTCGGTTACGCCTCTCAGATACACCATTATGCAGTAGTGTATATGGCGGAGTCCATTGAGACAATATCCCATTGTCCCTAAGATAATCTTGAAACTCTTGACTTAAGTATTCACCACCCCTATCGGATCGAAGTATCTTATTACTTTTGCCAAGCTGTTTCTCTACTTCACTTCTGAACTCCTTGAATTTCTCAAAAGCTTCAGATTTGGGTTTCATTAAGAACACATACCCGAATCGTGAGTGATCATCGATAAAGGTAATGAAGTAGCTATAGACTCCTTGTGCAAGAGTTGACATTGGTCCACATACATCAGTATGTATTAGACCAAGCAATTCTCCCACTGGTTTACCATTTTCGGAAAAGGGTAATTTGGTCATCTTGCCTTTTAAGCATGATTCGCATGTATCAAATGAACCGGGTTCAAATAATTCCAGAATTCCACATCGGTGTAATTTGGTCATGCGTTTCTTTCTTACATGGCCAAGATGACAATGCCACGTATAGGAGTCTATTTGATTATCTATTCGGGCACGTTTGTTGCTGACTTCGATATTGAAAACGTCACCGGATAAATCTAACGTGTAGATACCATTGCATAAAGTTCCGGTCCTATAAAGAACACCATTTAAAGTTATGTAACAGCAATTATTACTAAAAGTTAAATGGTAACCCTTTTCATTCAAGCATGAAATAGATACAATGTTCTTTATTAACGAAGGAACAAAATAACAATTATGCAATTCTAAGACAAGTCCAGTAGGGAGCTTTAGCAAATATGTTCCGATGGCAATAGCAGCAATCTTTGCTCCATTTCCAACTCGCAAATTCGCTTCTCCCTTGACGAGTCTTCTTCTATTCCTTAGCCCGTGTATGTCATTACATATATGTGAGCTACACCCAGTATCAAGTACCCAGGTGTACAAGGAAATAGAGTGACATTCAATAACGAAGATGCCTGAAGAGGATGGGGCATCGGATGTCTTCTTCTTCAAGGACTCAAGACAAACCTTGCAGTTTCTTCACCAGTGGCCCTCCTTGCCGCAGTGATGGCAAGTACCTTTTGGTGTCTTTTCAATCCTTTTGGCCTTAGTTACCTTATTGGTGTCCAAAATGGAACGCAAATTCAGAGAAGACATGATCAGGTGATTATCCTAGAAATACAAATTGAGGTTATGTGATGAGAATGATAAAGAATGCATCAATATACATTAATTAAATCCTATTTATTTTTCGAATTGAATAACCCTTTTTATTAATTCGGGAGATCGTAGGAACATCTCCAAATAGGTTGATATCCAATCATAGATAAGAACAACCATGGCTGGAGTCCATCAAGTTATTCTTAGCTATGAAGGTAGGTAATTATACCGATTACATATTACACATATGTAACTATCACATTATGCTATCAACTAATTGAATGTTTGCATATATCATTGGGTTGTTAACTCATTAACAAGTATGCAACAATATACATAGCACCCAACTGCACCTCTCTTTACATCGACCTTGGCTGTGGCACAACAAATCGATGCTCCAAGCTTAAGGCTGACCCATTAATCAAGAAATAGTTTTAATATGGTTGGAGCTCATTCAACCGTTTAGTCAGGCTTGGATGTGTCTAACAACCAAAACTAAGGATTGACCTCTGACTCCAACTATATTAATCATAAACTAATTCCATGGTTTGAACATGTTGAGGTTCATGCCGGGCATGGATGTGTCCATCAACCCAAACGAGAAACAAAACTCCGGTTCTAACCATATTAATGGAAGGTGTTGGCCTTAATATTTTGTAAGGGGTTTTGGGTCTCATCTAATTTCTTTTAAGCACATTCATGACATATAATTATGTCATGTACTAATGATTTCCTTAATAAAGTATGTATGTGACTTAATTTATCAAGTCTCATTAATTGAATTAGAAACCGGATTTCCTAATTCTAATTTCATACTTTATTCAAGGAATTGTTTTGGGAAACAATTTCCTAAATTATCATAATCAATTTCGGAAATAATATGTTTAAGACTTTGATTTCTCTAAATCAAATCTTATTAAATTAAGAGACAGATTCCCTTAATTCAACTACATATTATTTTCATGAAAACCTTATTTAAGGAAATATACTCTATAGGAAACAATTTTCCTAATTAATTTTGGAGACAATAATATGTAAGAGCATCATCTCAGAAATCAAATAAGGAAATTATCGTTTGAGAATCACCTCAAAATTTTCAAGATTTGATCACATATTTTATTTATGGAAAATTAATATCAATAACTTAATTTGGACGGCTCCCCGAGGCTCAATCCAAAATAAGAATTTATTGATAATATAATTTGGACGGCTCCCCGAGGCTCAATCCAAATTAAACATTTGACAATTAAAATTAAATTTAGGAAATTTAATTATAACAACTAACTTTAAATTGAACGGCGCCCCGAGGCTCAATCCAAAATAAAGAATTTTGTAAATAATTTAATTTCCAATTATGAATTTAAATGTCAATTAATATTCCCATAATTTGTCTAGACTTTCTTAAAAGAAAGTGCTCAAAATTGCGAGCTTTCCATAAATGGAAAGTTTCCAAAATAAAAGGTTTTCAGAATAATTGTAAGTTTCTGGTACAAAGAAAACTTACATTTTTCCAAAATTGGAAAAATTCCAAAATGGGAATTTTCAAAAATGGAAAGTTTTCACAATTACCATAAAATTTCAGAAACATGGATATTTCAAAAGTTTGCGAAATTTCATGATAATTTCCAAACTTTGAAATTCCTAAATCGAAAATTTACTATAATTGGAAAGTTTCCATAATTGAAAAATTTTCCAAAATTGAGATCATGACAAAGTTTTTCGCAAAAACAATTATATGATTATGTCAAACACAAACCGGCTCTGATACCACTGTTGGGACCGGGTGCATGTTGACATGGATGCGGGTTCGTAATTTTAAAATTAATTACGTGCAGCGGAAGGTTTAGCATAAATAATTTCTCAAATTATTTAACCACACATCTAAGCATGCAACTTTATCTTGTGTAGACATGATCATATATTTAAAATTTTACAGAAACGTAAACTAATTTACGTATTACCTCACGTAACTCGAAGGAATGGATGAGATCCAACCGTAAGCGTCCCTCGGAAGCTCCGCCTCTATTCGCGTCCACGCCGAGTATCTTCGGGATGACTTCGCAAAGCCTTAAGTTTCGTGTTCTCGAGAACTACTAGATTCTCCTAGAACGCGACAAGAAAACCAAGAGAGAAGTAATCACATCGGAAAAACTCACTACCAAGGTTGGCCGGAATCACAATTCCGGCGAGAATGAGGAAGATGACTTGCGCCCAATCCCAAGGTGATAATGGCCGGAGAGGAAGATCGTCCCAACGGAAAACTTTGTCGCCTCGGTGCTTCTCCTTGTGCTCACGGCAAGAAGAAGGGAGAAGAGCCTTGTGGTCGGCCAAGAGAAAGAAGGGAGGAGAGGGAGAGAGCCCAGGCAAGAATACTTCGATTGATTTCCAAGCCTTGCCTTGGGTCCTTTATATAGTGGCCTCTCAACCGCCAAGTCTTTTTTTTCTTATGCAATAAATTTTCTATGACTTATTCCATCATACCAAATTTTATCATATTTTAATTCATGATAAAAACCGACCAAGTCTCCTTTTTTCTTATGGAATAAATTTTCTTATCATGGTAAATCAATCCATGATTGATTTTATATAATAAAATAAACCAATCCATGGTTCATTTTAATTTCCATGAAAAATAAATCAAACCTTGGTTTATTATATAAAAATTTATATCATCCATAATTTTATAAAACAAACCACGCAATTGGTTTATTTTATAAATTGAACCAAAAACTTGGTTCTCTCCCTTTGTTATGGCCGACCAAGCAAAGAGGATGGAGACCCTCTTTGGTCGGCCCATCCAAGCCACGCCCCAATGAATTAAACTCATTTAATTCATCTATTAAGTCTTCAAAAGACTTAGCTATTTTACGCTTCCGATGCGTCTCTGATAAATTCAGATTCGACTTATCATTTGGCTCAACCAAATCTAATCTCTCTTGATTGGAAAATTCAATTTTCAACTCATTTTAAATCCCTCAGATTACTCGTAGTGCGTGTGACTAAATAGGCTTTCGATTTATGTTGGCCGTCTATAATTAACCAATTATAGAACGATCATGAGTGACACCTAGTAGTACATCATGATCCCTAATTAATCGAAAGCTCAACGGTTGACCTCAAAAACTATTCTGAAACCCTTCAGCAGCTATAATGAATCGTGCCCCATTCCCTTCACCATCTTATACCCACTTGGTTCAGGACATGGTCTATGTGTGTCAGTCCCCACTAGGCTGACTACGTCACACCTAGCCCATGTAACGTTTTCTCGTCCTACGGATTCTAATTACTCTCATGTATTTAAGAGATTCATACTCTGAACATGTCATGCTCTGGCCAGAGGCTTCGAGTAACAATCCGACGATAGGCCTTGGGTATACATCTCCTCGCAAGGAGTGGTGAATCCTTTGTAGGCTGTTCAAACATCTTTGGGCACTTCGGCTTATACCCAATCATCCTGGGTCCACACCTCCTTAGAGATGCTTGCTTAAGATGTCAAAGTATAAGTCTCCATGACCAAGATGACTTGAACACCGCAAGTCAAAGGAACATCGCACTTAAGCTGCAGTAAGAACTTTATTGACATATCTATATGTAGACTACCATATGAAGTTTTACAGCCAGTCACTCCAATGAACTAGTTCACTTAACTAGCATTCATGTTTATCTCCGGACATCCCAATGTCACCAACCAGTGAGAATCAGCTGATTAGAGAATAACTCATGCTAGTCTCAACAGAATTGATAGTGTCCGTATTTATCAATTCATCGACTAGGGACAATTTCAATACTTCACAATTGCACATGTAGAGCTAATCACTAGTTGTGAATTCATTACAAATTCTCTCATGCTGTGAATTGTATTGCGGACATTCAATAAATGAGTTTAAGATCTCAATCAAATACATAAACATATATACTCAAATAGTGAATATTCATTTATTAAAATAAATGATTACAATCATAAGGCGATTGCCGTAGGACATTTTTCTCATATCATTAACAAATATAAGTACAATCAATCTAACTATGAATCTGGTTCACCATTCTAGAACAAAACATATTGAAGTGAAGCATCACTTCATTAGGGGTCATGTGGCAAAGGGAGACATAGACTTACACTATGTTGAGTCAAAGTCAAACATTGCCGACATTTTCACCAAGCCTCTTCCCGAATCGGAGTTTACATCCTTAAGAAGAGGGCTTGGAATGTGTTTTGTAGAAGTCTAGGATGAACCTAGGAGAAATACAATAGGAAGGTGGTGCTTGATCCATTAGGATGATACAATTGATTCACTTGTGCTTGTGGCATAATGTTGGGTCATTAAAAGTATCAAAATATCAAAACTAGACCAACCATGGGGAAAGCATGTGTTTAATCAATGGACACTTTGCTCAAAGATCATGGTTGGACATTTTAAACATTTGAAAACCATTTCATGTCTTATATGTTTTGCCATAAGTTTAAAAGATATTTGATTGCAAAACTAGGGTGAAATGTTGATACTTTCTTAGTGGTTTTCAACAATTTTAAACTTTGGTCAAAAGTCAAGCATGTTTGAAATTTTATATGGACTGATATTTTTCCTTGATAAAGTATATTATTTCAAACATGCCTGGAAATTTTTACAATTTTTGGATTTTCTGGAATTTTTTAGACGTTTCTGAAATTCGGCTCAGAAGCTGAAAAATGGCACTGACAGAGTATCAGTCGACTGCACCTTGGGGCAGTCGACTGGCACGCCTGATATTAGTTTCTGAGATTTTTTTCAGAAATCCAAGTTTCTCTCATTTGATGTCATAGGTTTGAGTTGCATGAGGCAATTATTTTGATGGTGTCAAAGGGGGAGAATGGATGGTTTAAGTTAGATTTTTGGCTTAAAATGGGTGGTTTAAGTTAGTTGTTTAACTTAACTCCTAGAGTAAGATTGAAAATTGGAAATGGATAAAGGCATAGGTTAAGGGGGAGGGTACCTCTTAGGTTTTACTATGTCTTACACTCTTAATTGTTGTTGCTTGTTATTAAGTTAGGTTTGGAACTTAACTTGGATTATGAGTAGAATTGAAAATGGGAGAAGACATGGATTAAGGGGGAGGTTACCTCTTAGGTTTTTGATATGTCTTATATTTTTCAATTGCTACTGTTATTTACTTTGTTGACTGGTATTTTATCCCAAAACTTAAACATATTACCACACATCAAAAAGGGGAAGTTTGTTGAGGCAATCGGCCCAAGAATGATCGGAAAGATCATGGTTTTGATGTGTGTATCAATAAGTTTAAGATTAGGGTGTTATGTTGTATTTGATATGTGTGATTGAGTTTGCAGGACTTGGAGAATCACACATGGAGAACATATCCGAGGAACGAGAGCCGAGGGAGGAGAGCTCCGAGGGCAAGCTAGGAAGTGGACTTCAAGGGCACACGTGAAGGGTGGCATGGAGGCAAGCCAAGGGAAGGCTTGTGTGCGCATCCGAGGGGCGATAGCCAGAGAAAGATGACTTCAAGGGGCGAGCCAAGGGAGCATACCTGAAGGCATACGTGAAGGAGAGTGTTTGGAGAGGTTGTAAGTGAGTTGAGAGGCAGGGCAGTCGACTGGCCAGAGGGCAGTCGACTGCCAAAACTCACAGAGAGTTTACAGCTTCGAACCAGTCGACTACCCCTGGGGCAGTCGACTGGTGACCCCCCAAAACTAGCTGTTGGCTGGCATTTATTGCTAGGCCAGTCGACTGCCCCAGGGGCAGTCGACTGGTGCGGGTCTGGACAGCTTGCGAAGTTGTCCTTTTCTCTTATAAAAAGAGGACTTTTCTGCACGTGAACAGTACGGTTTCGTACTGTAACGAAGTGATGTTCGTGCAAAGAGTCCTCAAATCTTCCTCTCGCTGTTCATCGTATTCTGTAAAGAGGAAGAAGATGCTTTTGTAAAGGTTTTGTTGGATCGAGAAAACACGATAAAGAGGGGGTGAATATCGTGAAAACGTTTCGGATTAGAAGTTAAGAGAATACGCAGCGGAAATTAAAACAAACACACAGAACGCAAGGATTTTTACTTGGTTCGGAGTCGCGGTTGGCTCCTACTCCAAGGCCCACGGTCCTTGACCGTTTACTGCGGGCAATTCTATATGTGCGCAAATGTTTATAGAAAATGTTACAGTTGTAGTGTAGTAAATAAAATTATACTCTTCGTTACCGACGCCCGGTGTGGATCGTACTTCGGAGCAGAGGGTCGTCATCAGCACTTGAATCTCGAGATTGGAAGTTTTCGGAGCAGAGAGCTTGAGTCGAAGAGCATAGAGGCGTTGGAAAAGTTGATTGTGAAGCCTTACGGGTCGAGCCCCTTTTATAGCACTCCTGGGGGCACCCGGGACGCTGGGGGTGCCTGACACGTGCCTTCGGATCCGAGAACTCTCATCCGAAGCTCGGTCAGCGCTTATCCCTCCAGAATCGGGCTCGGAGCTGACGGGGGCGCCCGGGACACTGGGGGCGCCCTGCTTGACTTGGTCAACAGGCTTCATGGTTGATTTTTGCTTCGGTTCATTTCCTTGCTTGGACTCAGGGCGCCCAGGACCTCCAGGGCGCCCTGCCTAGTGCAGTTTCAAAGCGACTCTTTGCTTGGTTGTTTGCTTTGACCTTGGGGGCGCCCGAGACCTCCAGGGCGCCGTGCCCAGCTGCTGCCCCTCTCCTTTGGGGCGTTCTGAGCTGCAGAAACTCGTTCCTTCGGTCCTGCATCCAGGGTTAGTTCCAAAACAACAAGGTAAGAGTGTTAGATAAATTTTTTTTACAACCGTAGCTGTCTTGGTTCTAACTTCGGGTCTCCAATATGGAACCCTAGGTCAAACCGACGCCTACTGTTCCCTCGACGAGGAACGCGTCCTCACCTACTCCTCTCAGGAGATTTTACCTTTGGCCAACCGGCTCCTCCGGTTAGACTTTTGCCCAGCAGTCCTTCGCCAGGTGCCTAGCAGCCCTTTGCCAGGTCTTCGATTCCTAGCAGCCCTTCGCCAGGTGCCTAGCAGCCCTTCGCCAGGTCTTAGATTCCTAGCAGTCCTTCGCCAGGTGCCTAGCAGCCCTTCGCCAGGTCTTAGATTCCTGGCAGTCCTTCGCCAAGTGCCTAGCAACCCTTCGCCAGGTCTTAGGGTTTCGATGCTTAGCAGCCCTTCGCTAGGTGCCTAGCAGCCCTTCGCTAGGTCTTAGGGTTTCGATGCCTAGCAGCACTTCGCTAGATGCCCAGCTGCCCTTCGCCAGGACTTCTTGCCTAGTGTGCCTAGGATCTTTCCTGCACACTTGAGTAACATCGTTAGAGCACAAATAATACTTAACTTTGAATCCTTTGTCAATATCAAAACAAGGTTCGATATGGTACTTCCTGCACCAACAGGTTTCTCCACCTGAAGGAGACTTTTCATAGTGGAGGTGGAGTACTCGTGTGGATCCTTGGATTAGTCACCCGTTCGGGTGGATACCAAGTAAATCCTCGTGTTAGCGTTGTTCTTATTGTTTTTCATTATATTTTTTGTATGGCGCTAACAATTCTGTAGAGAATTCGACAAAGTGTTATTCACCTCGTCCCCTCTAGCAAACGCAAGCGATCTATCAAGAGCCGCCTCTGGGACACACACAAACACTTAGGAGACTTCCCTAAGTTTTGGTTGGAGGGATGTATTCGGGGGATGAGCTCACGACGATAGCACAATGTCCGCCACCTTCGACAATATCATTAACGTTATTGTGCTGAGAGATAAAAAATTCCAATCCATGGTCATCCGAACCATAAAATAATATTTTACTGATAAAGTGGTTCGGAAGTCTCGAAAATGTGAATTAAGAAAGCCATCACTTGGCGGGAGGGGTATAATAGGAAGTTCACTCTATGAAATACGCCCTTTGATAAAAAAGAAAGCATGGTACTCTTTTTGATAATTACCTATTCTTGAGTTCGTCCTTTGGTAAAAAGCCGATCTATTAACAGTCTCAGATTATTCATTATCTGGCTGATTATCCGATCATTGTTTGGCCTTCTGATTGGGGGAAATGTAGAGAAGGAACGTGTCGATAAATCTCAATATTTTGATATGCCCGCAACTCCTCCAACACATGGAGGATTCTTTAGACTTCGATTGTTCACAGCTCCAAGCGAAATTTTGGAGTGATTTTTAGTGAGGTGTTTATAAACTAATTTTGATTCTTCCATGAATTTATTTATTTTTAATTTAAATTAAATAAAAATTTTATTTGTAAGTTTAAAAATTTATTTATATTTTCTTTCAAAATGATGAGATGAGCAATATAATCCTATAAAAATTTTCATTGGACCAAATAATAATTTAAAAATGTGAATGGTTGATCAATTCATATATCATTAGAATACGTTTGATTCAAGTTGTCATATATATAATCTTAAATATGTAATTATCAAGTAATCACATAATTAAAATTATGATGAATGAAACATAACATGAAGTTATTTGGTTCAATTTAAATAATCAAATAAAATCTTATTTATTTAGAGGTAATTAGCTATAATATAATATAATATTTTATCGTATTATTTTTAATTAAATTTTAAGAATGATAATATTATATATTTATTTAAACTTAAAATAAGAAAAAGATTATATTATATATTTAATCAGCGATTTAAAATAAGATTATATTACATGTTTAATCAACGATTTAAAATAAGATGATATTATTTATTATTATAGATGATTTAAAATAAGATGATAATAATAAATAATCAATTAAATTGGATTATTTTTATTTTTTTAAATTTATTTTGTGAATTTTATTAAATTTTAAATTAAATTTATTTAATTTTTCTATATTTAATTTATTAAAATTTTAATTAAAATATTAAATAAAAAATATTCGCCGACGATATCGACGTTGGCGTCGACGTCGACCATCGGTGTCCGCGTAGGCAGCCTGTGTCCAATGCCGACCGTCAACGGCTGGTGATCGACTGGCGGCGTTGATCGTTGGCGGCCGACTGCCGGCACTGATCGCACAGTTGTCGGTCGTCAATCGTGGTCGCGGTCGTCAATCGTCGGTCGTCGGTCGTCGGTCGTCGGCCACCGACTCCGACGTTGGTCGTCGACCATGAATAATGCCTCCGGAATTTAATAAATTGTAATGGTTATTTTTGTCTTAAATGTAAATATTGGATGATAATTTTGGAAAGGTAAATTTCATAACCCCGGAATCAAGAAAACTCTTACTTTCCTAAGATTTTTCGATTTCGGGTTGCATGCCCCTTTTACTGACGTGTTGGGCATCGATTATTATTTGGAAATAGCTAATTATCTAAGCCAAACAAGATTTTCGTTCATAACCTTAGATGGATAACCAATGTCATAAGCATAACCCCCAACCAAACGCGTTGTCCGGAGGTTCCCCTGCGCCCGGGCCCTCGTGCTCAAGGGTTGTCCACACTTCACTGACGTTAGTGTCTTCCTCCGCTTGAGCGCCCGCTTCTCCCCCTGGCTTGGCGCCATGGCGAGCGCCTATACCTGGCTCGAGCGCGTCTGCCTCAAGCGGATGATCGTCTCCAACTTCGACCTTGCCATCCTCGCCCGTTCCTTTCCCTCCTTTCGCGATCTCTAGCTCATCCACTGCGAGGGGTTCGGCACCCCTGGTCTCGCCATCATCGCTGAGTTCTGTAGGTTATCCTCTCTGGTCCATTCCCTACTTGAGCTGATTCGAAACACCCAAACCTAATTTCGATCATCCACCCCTAGAAATCCTCGATTTAGATCAAATTTTTTTCGAATGATGGTCCCGATTTACTTGCAGGAACCTGAGAATCTTGGATCTGATCGAGAACGATGTGGAGGACGAGGAGGATGAAGTCATCGACTGGATCTCTAGTTTCCCGGAGACAGCTACCTCTTTGGAATCGCTGACGTTCGAGTGCGTGAATAGCCCGGTGAACTTCTCCGCCCTGGAGGCTCTAGTCGCTCGATCACCCTCCCTCCGGAGGCTTCGGGTGAACCGGAAGGTATCCCTCAGCCAGCTCCGCAACCTCATGGCTCGGGCGCCACATCTGTCACGCCCTGAGACCGAAGGAGCCGCTGGTCCAATATAAAATTAGACAGCATCTCCCCTGTTCGGCGAACAATTTACGCATTCAAACATCGCACGCAGTATATATTTGGCCTCATGACTCAAAATCAAGACAGAATATAAAAAGCAAGACAAGCATAACCATAAAACATAGTAAATCATACCTGACTGCGGACCGGTCCGACTTATGACAAAACAACCAATACATAAACCCCTTAGGGCACACAACAACACTCACAAGACAAATACAAATCAAAACCATGGGCAAGTACAAAACAAAACAAAACAAAACCATGTATTGCCAAGTACAAAGCAAAACCATGTCGTCGCGATGGGTAGGGACTGACTGTTGGGCCCTTCTGGCGACTCCAAGTATCTCAACCTGAAATTAAAAACATGGGCAATGATGCGAGTCCAAATGAACTCAACGGATACCTAAACAGATATGTATAGTAGCTATACTAGCAGTAAGAGTCACGCTAATACAGTCTCATATGTACAATAGAAAATGCATACACTGAAATACTGAACGTATGTACATACCATAATCCATTTATCCTACAAAGGGGTGGGATCAATCCCTATAGAACAAGTACAACACATAATCCAAGGTATACACGTTTCCTCAAATGCAGCAAGCATAAACAATGCACGATGTAAAATATGCACATGGTGCAATGACATGTGTCACCCCTGACAAAGTCACGCCACTGTCCACCTATCATAAATGAACGGGTGAGTGGGTAGGGTTGTGACAACTGTACGCACTCTGCTATCACTGCTCCTGAGTGACCGAGTGGACAGGATGTTGGCGGACGACACCCTCTTACCCTAGGCAATGGGGGAGTCTCGCTCTCATCTTCTCGTGTCTCAGGACGAGAAGGGATCCCTGGTTGCTACCACGCTCCGGAACCACTATCCAAAAGCGACCGAGCAGAGCAATACAGGGCAAATGCACACATTCTATGGTAGCCACTACCCTGAGTGGATGTGTGTGCATATCCTCATGTAACTGGTGATGGGCTCAGACTACATAGGAGCCGATGATTATCAGCATGCAAAAATACAAGGATGGTGCACGACACTAACACATACAACATCCACCAAATTCTCATCTAATATCTCAGTGTGTTATGTATAGGTCTGAATCCTATATCATGATATACAAATAACCTACTAATTATACTGGCAAAGTAAACTAGTGATCCATCAATGTCAAATGCGAGGGGACATATCCCTACATCTATGCACATATACACACATGACAACCATCGAGACTGTATGAAACTAAAGAGAGATCATCTCAAGAATAAGTAACAAATGTCAAGTAAAGATATACTAAAACAGATGTAGCGTATAAACCTACTGCTATCTATAACAAACTATACACAGCAATATGATAATATCTAAAGATATAAGTCAGAGGTACCTGCCTCAAAAGAGAGATGCTGGTATCAGAAAGAACCTCCCATCCGATAATCAGCAACGATAAACCCAATCAAGGTCTTGTACCAAAGGTATAATGTTTAGCTACAATAATATATAATCTATAGCTAAACGAGTTATCTCAATTAATTAGGATCATCCTAATTATCCTGTTTCATTTAATTAATCATAATTAAATGAGTAGCTTATAATTATCCCAAGTTACCTAGATTAGATTCATGTTAGATTTTCGAAACCCTAATCAATCAAGTTTAGTTTATTAGGTTTAATCTCAAATTAAACCTAATCTGTAGTTCAACCTATAGCTCACCCAAAAACTCACGGCAGTGATCACAAGAAGAAGAACAAAACCTATAATCCAATCCAAAATCAGTACCTTACAACTGATCCACATCTCATTAAGCTAAGAACAACCAAAGCATTTTATCCATTCTATATCATGCTAAAATAGAATTAACATCATCATAGATATGTAGCAATAAAATTCAATTCCATGAAGAATAGAATCTGGTAGAATACTAACCAAAAATTTGATTAAACCAACTCATCTCTACCAATCTACCTCCTGAATCAGAGATCTTCTAAAAATGTAACACATGACAAATCATTACAAGCTCAAAGGAACTAAGCTATAACCCTAATCCTACACAGATTCCAAGCAATACAACTCCAACTGCCGAAAGCACAGAACCGAGTAAGAACAACAACTTAAAACATGATCACATGAAGTACCATCATACCCTAGCTCCACAAACAGAACACAGGACCAGAAGAAAGGAAAAACACCAAGGTCGCAATACTATACATAACATAATTGCATCCAAGTTGATCTATTCATTCCAACACCAAACACCAATCTGAATCAACAAGAACTTCCCACTATAACATATGGTAAAATCCCACAAGATCGTGAATACGATGCTGCCATAATTCCTCCAAAATGAAGCCAACCTATAATCCATACTGATCAAAAAACATACAGCCAAGAGCAAGAAACAGAAAACATCAGCGAACTCCAATGATCATCAGAAACCCACCATCACAGATTCAATCCTTTGGAGACAAATCCGATCAAAGAGTTGAAATCAAGCCCCAATTCAAAAACTGATCCAAATCCAAAAACCAATCCAAAATCAAGCTTAGATAATGCTCCTAGCTGCTCAAAACCAAACAAAACCAACATCAAATTTCCAATTCAAAGGGAAAACTCAAACAGAATCAAAGATAAGCTTCTAATCATAGAAACCTAACTCATTTTCCCCCAACAACCGTAGAACACCAAATCAAAGGCTCACTCACCTGCTATGATGACCCGCCGAGGTTTTCCAACCCAATTTGACGCCCAACCATGCTTGCGAGATGCCCACATAATCCCTAAATAATGTGTCGGCTATGGAGCTCGTTGAAGAAGAGAACTGGCGTGGCGCCTCCATCAAATTCCAGTCGCCTATCCTATCTCATGGAGGTGCTACCCAGTGAGGAGACGAAGTGGAGATGAAAGACATGTATATAAAACTAAACATATGCACTTTCTTACTTGGTAGGCGGCAGGATTGATGCTTGATGTCAGTGTGGCGGAAGGGCGGAAACTTGCTCTGATACCAAACCTGTAACGCCCCTCTCTTCTTAACCTTAATCTTAGAGGGAGGTCACAATTTCTTCTTCTCTTTTCTTTTTTTTTTCTTTTCTTTTACATTACTCCCAGTCGATTGATGATAGGTGCAGTCGACTGGTGCCAGTCTACTCCTAGGCCAAATCACTCCCCCAATCTTTCTGTTCGAAAATTGGCCCTGGACCAATCGACTAGTGGAACTACCAGTCGACTGGTGCAGTCGACTCTACATGGATTTCACTCGACTAATTTTTCTGTTCCCTCGAATTCACTGAGGGCAGTCGACTGCTACCTTGAGCAGTCAACTGATGCTTCTGAAATGTCAATTACAGACATCCGAACCATATCGGAGATCATGAATAACATTTCTACTGCTACTATGATTATAGAACTCACAATCAATGCTTAGACTAGATCATAAACCATCTAGCATGCAACTCAAGTAATAAGCTATAAAACAACTCAATCTTATAATCTTTGCGGAATTAACACTACTATCATGAAACTTAAGCATAAACGCTAAAGTTCTACTGCTTAGAACTTAGAGCACTAGCAAGTCTCATCCCCTCACTCCAGGTTCCGCCACCACTGACACCAATCATCCTTCCGATCGCCTCCTTGACTTACATCCTTTCTTTACATTTATCTGCAGTAAAAGGATGCAAACTATAAGCAAATTGCTTAGTAAATAGATCCTACTCTCACAAAACATGCAATCAATATCAAATATGCTCATGATTAAAAGAATGCTTGCTTTAAAAACATAAGTAACTGGAAATGTCATGTTTAACATGAATATGCTCATGAATACACTTGTAACAAATGCTTGCATTTGAAAACCTTGTTTGAAATGAAAAATGCTTAACATGCTTGGAACAAATGCTTGTTTTTTAAAACTTGAAAACTTGTATACTCTTATACTTTAAAATAGATAAACATCCTGCTGTTGGGCCTGACATAGTACCAATGCGCGCATCCCTAATAGGTTTCGGGGTAGTCAACCATCGAACCCTATCTCTACTAGGCTTGCCTAGATCTCAGTGGGCCTCGGCCCGGTACATGCCATTTAAAAAGTAACATACTTAAATCTTGTAATGCTTGTACTTTAAATGCTTAAACTTATCACATATCTTGCACATAGAAAGTAATGTTCCCAAAACTCGTTTCGGGACATCTCAAGACCTCGGTCTTATACTCATCAATGCACCTTGCGTGCCTTAGTCCCAGAACTCGTTCTAGGGCTTAGTAAGACCTCGGTCTTACTCTGTACTTCCATCGAACACCTTGCGTGCCCTAATCCCAAAACTCATTTTGGGCTAATCAAGACCTTGGTCTTGCTATACTCAGATCACACACACAAAAGACTTAGAATTAAGTTCTACGAAAAACATACGAAGAATAATTTTTACTACAGGTGAGTGATCTACTTACCTTGATGCTTACTACTCACTAATACCGAGCGTTACTCCTAGTGTGGAACCCCTTTGTCCACATCTTTCTCACGGTCTCCGAATCTTAGGCACAAGGAGAAAGGAGAAACCCTAGTTCCCTTTCTCAAGAAGAAGAAGAAGAAGTGAGGAAACCTTTTGTTTCCTCTTCTTTCTATTCCTTTATATACTAAGTGGAAGTTGAAGCAACTTCCATGAAGAGGTGCTTAGGTGCTTACTTGCACATATCTTAAATTGTTTCCATATCCCAATGTGATGCTTTACCACCACCTAATGGAAACTTAAACTAATAATAAACTAAAGGTCCTTGGTTCAAGCTTCGCCTCCGATCCATTTTTACTCCACAAAAGAAATTTTTAATTTCTTTTTATTTTGGAAAATTCTGGAAATTTCCGGGCATTACAATCATCATGCTTTTCGATTGAGTGATCGCTTGAAAAAACTTGTTGTTCAAGCAATCAATCTTCTTTATCGAATAGCAGCGGAATAGAGGATGAAGTTTGGATCACCGGTTCTTGTTTTTGTTTCGGGATCCAAGAGAAAAACAAAATACAATTTAATACAATGAAACCAAGATTATACCTCTTGATCTACCTCTTGATCTTCTATTGTATTCCTATCCTCTTCTTGGACGTCGTGTGTGTTGGTGCAGGAAGCACCATATCGAACCTTGTTTTGATATTGGCAAAGGATTCAAAGTTAAGTTTGTTTGTGATTTAATAATGTTACTCAAGTGTGCAGAGACAAAGTCCTAGCGAAGGAATGCTAGGCACCTGGCGAAGGACTGCCAGGATACAAAGCCCTAGCGAAGGACTGCTAGGCACCTGGCGAAGGATTGCCAGTATCCAAGCCCTAGCGAAGGACTGCTAGGCACCTGGCGAAGGACTGCCAGTATCCAAGCCCTAGCGAAGGACTGCTAGGCACCTGGCGAAGGACTGCCAGTATCCAAGCCCTAGCGAAGGACTGCTAGGCAACTGGCGAAGGACTGCCAGTATCCAAGCCCTAGCGAAGGACTGCTAGGCAACTGGCGAAGGACTACCAGTATCCAAGACCTAGCGAAGGACTGCTAGGCGCCAGGCGAAGGACAGCTTGGGACTAAAGCCCTAGCGAAGGAATGCTAGGCACCGGGCGAAGGACAGCTCGGCATCCAAGCCCTGGCAAAGGACCGTCAAGCAAAAGTCCAACCAAAGGAGCGGTTGGCAACAGGTAAATTCTCCCGAGAGGAGTAGGTGAGGACGCGTTCCCCGTCGAGGGAACAGTAGGCGTCGGTTCGACCTAGGGCTCCATTTTGGAGACCAAAGTCAGAACCAAGACAGCTAAGGCTGTATAAAATAAATAATTAAGTATATTGTGTTTTGGACTAACCCTGGATGCAGGACCGAAGGAACGTGTGTCTGCAACTCAGAGAGCCTCAAAGGAGTGAGGCAGCAGCTGAGCAGGGCGCCCCCAAGGTGAACCAGAACCAAGTGAAGCAACATGGGCTTCGGCTGCTTATTGGGCAGGGCGCCCTCAGCAGCCAAGGCGCCCTCGTCAGCCAGGGCGCCCTCAGCGCCGAAGGCGCCCTTAGATGCCAAGGCGCTTCGCGAAGCCAAACAACTCTATCCAGCCGAGAAGACCGGGTCAACCAGGGCGCCCTCAGCGACCAGGGCGCCCTAGAGGTCAAACCTCATCCCTATTCAGGTGGGATAAAGTTTGACCGAGCTGATTGCGGATCGGGTGACACTTGGCAGGGCGCCCCCGACGTCCAGGGCGCCCTAGGGGCTATAAATAGCACCCCAACGCCCAAGCCTTGTACATCAACTTTGCTCCAAAGCTTCCACGCTCTTCTACGCTCGTGCCTTGCTCCAGAAACGCCCCACCTCGAGCCGACGACGTCCCTCTGCCCCGAAAAGAGTCGATACACTCCGGACGTCGGTAACGAAGAGCTAAAATAGTTTATTATTATTTTATTGCACCTTCTTTGTAATTGAAATTTTTGTAACCTCTTTTGCGCGAATATAGAATTGCCCAAAGTAAACGGTCAACGACCGTGGGCCTTGGAGTAGGAGTCGACACAGGCTCCGAACCAAGTAAAAACCCCTGTGTCTTTGTGCTGTATCTCGTAATTTTTATTTCCGCTGTGCACTTACTCTTAGCTTTCCGAAAAAGAACGATTACCGATATTCACCCCCCCCCTCTATCGGTCTTTCACGATCCAACAGTGTGGGCGACGATCTTCCAAGAAACAAAGCCACCGAAACCACCTTCTTCTTCCTTCTTGCTTGCACCGACCCCCTTCTCTTCTTGTTGCCGCACGCCTAAAGGAGGAAGAGAACTCCTCCTTTGATTGACCTAGCCTCACCCCCCCCCCCCCCCCCTAGCTTGATGTTGCCGGCGCCCAAAGGAGAAGAGAAGAAGAGAAGAGAAGAAGGAGAAAGGATCTTCTTCCTTCCCCAAAACCCTAGCCGAGCCCCTCCTTCCCTTGCTTGCCGACACCGAACACCCTAAGAGAGAGAGAGAGAGAGAGAGAGGAGAGAATTATTAGGTTAAGGGTTTTCCTTCATGGCTTATAAGGGTATTTATAGGCTACAATAGGGACCATGAGGAGGAGTTGGTTTTGGTCTCCTAATAGATCATTAACTCAACCCGTTAATAATAACCCGCTCCACTAATGGGTTATTATTGAACTACCGTACCGACCCCATAATAAAATATGGGCTCCTTCTTATTATGTGTACATTATCTCCCCGTGTTTAAGATATCGCATGTCCGTTAATTAATTAAATTACTGATAATTTAATTAATTAACATCTAACTCCAAGAGTAGTACTACTCAACTTTATTATCATGTCGGACCAAGTCCACCTGTAGGATTTACATGATAATCCTTATGAGCTCCTCGAGGGGGCATCATCATCTTAAATAATTAGGACACAGTTTTCTTCTATAATTAATGACACACCATATAAATAATATTATTTTCCAATTTATTAGGCCTATTGATTTAACGAATAAATCTCGCCCATTGGTAAATTAAAGAAATAAATATTAAGTACATGTGCCCGTTATTATATCGAGATTAAGAGCATGTACATCCATAATAACTGAGGTCCTGTTCGATTATATAGTCTGTATAAATCAAACATACTCAAAACAGTCCTGCTCAATACACACAAAGTGCACTAGTGTAATTCTATAGTCAAGATAGACTAATACCAAATTACACTACAATTGTTCCAATGGTTTGTCCAAATCCATCTTGGTTGTAAGTCACTACTTATACTTTACAAGGAACTGAGAACATGATCTTCTGTGTAACACCACACACCATGTTATCTACAATATAAAGTAACAGACAACTACATATATAATAAATATAAAATGCAAACATATGACCATTGTGATTCTTATTCCAAAATAGATGTTCATACAAAAGCTAAGCTTATAGTATACATCCTAACAGTGGTCATATCATTGCATCATGTGCATATAATGCATTAAGCATTTGATTGTGATTGTTGCATATATTTGACATGCACATACAAGAGATATTATGTGTTTGGTTGATGACCCTACACCTGCTCATTTGATACGAGCCTTTTATGATCCTGATAGGCTGATTTCTGTATGTACATCCATTTGGTACTTTCAGTTATGCATATTCTGATATTTTTATTGAGACTGTATCATGTTGTTTCTTTATAGCTTGTTCAACTATTTATTACATCATGCATATCTTTCTCTATACCTGCAGAATACACTTGGACTCACCACCCATCATAATGTTATTTTGAAAGATATTTTACACCTGCTCATAATGTTCATACACCTGCTCATTATGTTCATACACCTGCTCATTTGGTACTTTGAAAGATATTTTACACTTAGTACTTTGAAAAATATTGGGAAAAAAATTGTTCTTTGAAAAGCTTGCACTTAACAAATATTATATATATATATTTTTTTACAAACAAGATATTGTACTTTGTATTTTGAAAAATATTATGCACTTCTAAACAATATTAGTATTTTTGAAAAATATTTGTACATTGAAAAATATTAGTATTTTGAAACATATTATTTTGCTCTTTTGAAAAATATTAGTAATTTTGAAAAATATTAGTATTTTGAAAAATATTAGTACTTTGAAAAATATTTGTAATTTGAAAAATATAATATTTTACTTGACTTGGTTTCTTTTCCAGTCTGACACAATCCTAGGAAACCTTGTTAACTACAAGGACATTTCCCTAAGTGTCCTGGAAATTTTCCAAGCTCAAGTAAATATTATTTTCAAAAGTGATTCCAAAAAAAATAAGTTTTTGAAAGTGATAGTATAATAAAAAATGATTTAAAATGATAGTATTTTGAAAGAGAAAATACATATGTTTTCAAAAGGATTTTGAAAATACAGTGTATGAAAACATATTATTTTGAAATGTTTAATAATTCTTTTAATTTGACCTCCCCCTAAACTTGATACAGTCCTTGGAAGCTTGTTGACTACAAGTAATTTTCTTCTGAGTCTTTAGGGTTTAATTCAGATCAAAGGAATTATCTAATAATTTCAAAAAATAATTATAAGAAATAATTTCTTTTGATTTAAACTCTCCCTAAATTTTACACATCTTAGGAGTCCTTGTAGATCAAGAAGTAGACTTCCTCTGTGTCTTTAGGGTTTATCAAAATCAAATGGGAAATAAGCACAATTCTTAAAATGCATTTTAAAATATTAACATTTCAAAGGATAAAAATGAGTATTTGAACGACATATTTTGAAATGATAGTAATTTGTAAAGCATAGTTTTCGAAATATATTTTGAAGTGATAGCAATTTTTAAAGCACAGTTTTCGAAAGATCAAAAAAAATCACTTTTAAAAACACTCCCCCTATATCCGACACCGTCTGACTCTATCTAAGTGTCTTAAGGGACTTTAGTGTTGACCTAAAAGGCTTGTGTCTAATTGTGTAGGTCAAACAAATTTTTGAAAAAGATATAATTTTGAAAATGTATAATATATAAGCACTCAAATAAGCATAAATATTATTATTTAAATTATTTTAAAATAGATTTTTACAAAATATCCTAAATTTGAAAACATTTTGAAAATATTTTTCAATTATTAGTCTTAACATCTCACCATTAAATGTCTCAGTACAAGCATAATTTTTTATGGTATTGTGAATATGAATAATTTTTTTTAATGTTTTAAGATTTACTTAAAACTTGTGTTAGATTCAAATTTATCAAATAGTAAATTGAATTTGAGTTTCGATAATTGGCTTCCAGGTCTTGGCGAGGCATAGAGGCCTTCTTTGGCCGTAGCCTTATTGGAGCAACAACTCTTTCCTTGACAAAGCCTTTTACCGAAAGTTCATTTTCAAATTACTTCTTGAAAAATTTTGGTCTAACTAACTTAGGTTTTGGATCGGTAGCTTCAGCTAGTTCCGCCAGACTAAACAAACCAAGTAGGGTACGCCTTACCTTACTTGACCTTATTAGAAGGGCTTCCTTAACGTACTATTATCTCACCTTCACCTAATACTATGTTGTTCAAGTTTCAAGTAAGTCTTTTTCCTATCTAACCGTTCTAAATCATGCATAAAATTAAACATGAATGATATGGCAGATATATATTAAAAAAATAGTAAATGCATGAGCATGACATTTATGCATGATTTAAATAAGTCAAGGCATTTTTAATTAAGTTTCTAATATGTATCAAATTCTCGATTTGATACATGTCGTGTGAACTCACGAATATGTCAATCCACTTTGACATATTTAATTTTATTAAATTGATTGTTACCGTTGGGTAAGATTTTATTTAATTTGAGTTTAAGTTATTAAGGTTTAATTTGAGATTAAAATTAATTAAGGATTAACTAGATTTAGATTTAACGTTGAAGTTATTTAAGAATTAATTAATTAAGAGTTAAATTAAGAATTAATTGGATTTAAGTTAATTAAGGATTTATGGTTAAACTAATTAAGATTTAATTAAGGTTAAAATAATTAAGATTTAAATTAATGAAGGATTAATTAAAATGAAATTAATTAAGGATTAATTAGAATTAAATTAATTAAAGATTAATTAAAATTAAATTTATTAAGGATTAATTTAAATTAAATTAATTAAGGATTAATTTATGATTAAATTAATTGAAGTTTAATTAGGATTAAATTAATTAAAGATTAATTAGTGTTAAGATAATTAAGGTTTAATTAGGATTTAAGGTTTAAATTGAGTTAAAAGTTTCGGGTCTAGTTGCATTAATGATAACTACCATTTTGTTGATTATTTTAGGCTCTAAAATCCATGTTTGATCCACATTTTATATGCTTAAGTTTGCATTTATATTAGGTTTTATGTATTTCCTCTATTTTGTCTTTTAATTCGAATCTTTGTATATTTGAGATATTTTGGTACTAAAATGTGAATCTCATTTTATAGGTTTCAAATGATCATGGACCTAGATCAAATTGGGTCGAACTTGAGTCAGCATTGGATCCGGATCAAAGGGATCAAGCATCGGGTTAATATGAGTCGTCCATTCAAAGAACGACTAGATTTGAACCTGATGGATCGATTGTGTCCGCTAGAGGGGGGTGAATAGCGTCTTGTCGAATCTTTCTTGCTTCCTACACAGTTAGTTGCGCAAGCGGAATATACAATAAAAGAATCAAACGAATACTAACCAATACTAACACGGAAGATTTACTTGGTATCCACCCCGGCCGGGTGACTAATCCAAGAATCCGTCGGTGGATCACTCCCCGGATAACCTCCGGCTAGCTCTCGTCGCTCCTTGTGGGTGGAGAAACCTCACCACAACACCTTGAGAACCTCTGAGCACAAAGACTACTGTTTGGCCCTTAACCAAGACCAAACTCGTCAAGGATCTCAGCCCAAACCGAGTTCTCTTTAAATAGAACTCGGGCTGAAAACCCTCGCTGGCAGTCGACTGCTCCCAGGGCAGTCGACTGCCCCACTCAGAATTCGACCGTTGCACCCCAACGTTCGAATTCTCAGCCAACTCACCAGCCACCTACCAGTCGACTGCCCTCAGAGCAGTCGACTGGTCCCCAGTCGAACCCTTCCCGAGTACAATCACTCAGCACTTGTATCCACACGACTCGACTGACTCCTCCTTCGCAGCTTCGATTATTGTCTTCGTGCCCTCTTCATCTTCGTCCCTCGGATGCGCACGCAAACCTCCAGTTTGCCTCCATGCCACCCTTCACGTACGCCTCGAAGTCCGCGACCATCAGCTCATCATCCCTGCTCTCCAAGGTCCCTCGGGTGCACACAAGCCTCCAGCTTACCTCCATGCCACCCTTCACCATACTGAGGCCGTCCAGTCAAGCCCATATGTGTAACCTGTACATCCTGCACACTCAACATACACATATGAGATAACAATGGTACACCTAACTTAAACCCTTTGCCCAAACATCAAAACACTTGGTCACTCCGGATCACAGATTTCCTCAACAGAATCATCGGTCAACTTCTGATCAATCCGAGTTCAAGATTGAGTCAATCATGACCACTGATCAAGATCTGAAAATTTCATCCAAATCAGAAGTCATCTGACCGTTGGATCAAGCTCAAGATGTTCTAGACCATCCAAGCAAGAGAAGGGATGATCTGAGCCATCCGCCACAGATCTAGTTGATCCGAGCTAAGGACAAGTAGATCAGGACCATTGATCAAGATCTGGGAAGTTTGGGTCAGATCAGACTTGATCTGACCGTTGGATGGAGCAAAGAAGATCTCGGTCGTTCAAATTCAAATGGTTTTAATTAAAAGGGAATTCCCTCTTTCTTCTCCGTAGTCATCGCGTCGCGAGTTCGCTAGCTGTAGAGTAGTTTTTAGATCGCCATTTCTTCGTTTCTTCATCGTTTTGTCTCCCGTTTTCTTCCTTAGATCGCGCGGCCCATCAATTTGTTTGTCTTCAAGATCTCAAATCATCCAGGTAATCTTTCCAGTTCAGTTTTGCTAACTAAATCTCGCAGCTGAGAGGAGCTTTGGAGAGGGTTTCGCCGGAGCATCCGATCCACTGATTTCTTCATCCGATCGCGGCTGTCTTCATCGAATTGATGCCATCAGAGCTTTAGAGTCTCCGAGGTAATCTGAGGGTGTTGGAACGAGATTGGCACTCTGCGCAAGGAGAAGATCACGGGTTTCAGCTTCTGACCGATCGGGTTGATCGGACAGAGTGGTCTCTGATCGGTCCCGTGACCGATCAGAGGAAGACCTGATCGGTCGGTTGACCGATCAGGAAGAGCAGAGCAGTCACTTCATAGCAAGCTGAGCAGGGGAGGTCTCCTTCAATGGTTTTTGAGCTAGGGGGTTCATAGCTCATACTTCGTGTGACGGCGAAGGGAAGTTTTGGATACAAACTAATTTGATGTTGAATTTAGGATAATTTCTTCTTGTTCCAAGCACTTGTTTTCTTTAATTGTTCTAGCTTGTTATCTTCACTTCAAGTCAATGACTTAAACATTGTTTTGATCTCGCTTTTATTTCCTTGCAATTAATTTTCTGCACTCTATTTCCTGCAATTAATTCTCTACAATTAGTTCTTTAATTTCAATTCAAGAGTTCAAATTTACTTGCTCATTTGTCAATTAGGTTATGTTTAGTTTCTGCACTGCTTTAATTCATTTCCTTGCTTAGTTAAGTCTATTTCATTCTGTTCAGTTCCTAAGTTCAGTTCTGTTTCATAGAGTCAATTCCTTATTACAAAATCCCCCATTTTCTCTAGAAAACCCAAACATCAAAACGACAAATAAACCTGCAAGCTCGAGTTAAATATTCATTCAACTAGTCCTTGGAAAAATACGACCTGAGGCCCCTCTACTACATTTCTATTTTGTTAGGCAAAGGGTTTTCTAGAGAAATTTCTAAATTTGAGACTCACATTCGTGACAGCTATTTTGGGTCGCATCAAATTTTTGGCGTCGTTGCTGGGGATTCACTAGTTGAGTTTGTTTAATTTGAGCTTGTGTTTAATATTTATATTCTTTGATTCCATTTTTATTTGCTTTATCTTTTTGTATACATTGGCAGCCATTTTGTTTGTTTCGTGGCCAGGACTGCAAGGGGGTAACCATTAAAGTTTGAGAAGCTATTGGAAATTTTTCTACTTATTCAAGCAGTTCCATGGCAAAGTATCAGTATTTTCAGAATTATCAGCAGCCTTGTCAGAGTTTTCAGCAACCATATTCTCAATTCCAAAATGTTCAGCAGAATTTTCAACCATCTCAGCTCTTTTCAAATTTTCAGCAACCCAATTATCAATTTCAACCTCAATTTCAACAATTTCAGCAGTTTTATTCGAATTGTCAACAAAACCAACCTTGGAATCAGCCACCACAGCAATTTTAACCACAATTCCAAAATTTTCAGCAAGGTTACAATCCTAATCAGCAGAGTTTTCAACCATACAATCAGAGTTATCAACCTCCATAATTTCAGCCATCACCACAACAATTTCAACCTCAAATTCAGAATGTTCAGAGCTATAATTTTCAGCAGTTTCAACCATGTTCCCAGCCTAATTTTCAGCAATTCCAACAACCAAATCAATCATTTGATCAGCCCCAACAATTCCAATTTCAGAATTCACAGCCTACTTCTAATTTTGAGCAACCTAATGAACCCTTTCAAGTCCAACAAGAGTTTTATGCTTATCAAGGAGACTTAGAGGATTCTAGTGAGAGTGAGGCTCAACAACAAAGGCTGGAGGAGATGTTACAACAACTCTTGCAACAACAAAGAAATGATTCTACTCTAAAAGACTGTGAAAGATGCCTTGGACAATTGGTTAATCAAATGAATCAAATGCAAGTCCAAAGAGCAGAACAATTACCTTCTCAAACTACTCTTAATTCTAAGGGGCATGATTGTGAACTAACTTTAAGGAATGAAGAGGTTGCTTTAAGTCTAAACATTCCAAGGGCTGAAATTCCTGAAAAATTTTCAGCATCTTATTTTCCACTTCAAAACAGCCCTGGAATTGATTCTACATTAGTTGGTAGTGACCCTCGTGCAAGTATAAGTCCTTCTTCAACTGATCTTGCAGTTTTGGTGGAAGAAGAAGAAGAAATCATCAAAATTAGGGCACCTACAGCATGCATTCCTCCTGAAATTCTTGTTCAGAGTTCACTTCCAAAATTTTCAGCTCAAGAGGAGGAACCAAAAATTCCTTTACACTTCCCACAGTACCCCAGAGAGGATCCTCCTAGCATTCGCATGGGTATTGCAGATTAGATTGTTGAGGCAGAGCTAATTGTTGATGAAGTTTCATTTGATATTCAGAGAGGGTGTTTAAGCTCAGATGGGACAGAGGAGGTGTTAGCTACAGAGGAGGATGAAGATGTGGAGGTTGTATTTGATTCATTTCCAATTGGAGATAATTCTTTAGGTGTAGGGGATTGCACTGAGCCCCAGGGATCACCAATTTTGATTGACATGTCAAAAAATTCAGAGGATAGGTGTGAGAGTGTAGGGGATTGCACCAAGTCCCAGGGACCACCCATACCTATTGAGGAGCCATTATCTATAGAGGCAGTGGAGGAGATTAATAGTAAAGCTTGTGACAGCCTTGAATTTGATTCTGAAGCTCTACAGGACCTTTCTAGTCTTTTATTTTGTGATCTTTCTAGTCTTTCATTTTGTGATGATATAGCTGATGTTGGTCCTAACTTTTCTATAGTTGTTGTAGATATTGTTGATGAAGCGTGTGTTGCAGATGATTCTACAGGTGTAGGGTGTTGAGGCAATCGACCCTTAAATGATTGGAAGATCATGATTTTGATGTGTGGGCGAATATGTTCAAAGTTAGAGTGTTATGTTGTATTTGATATGTGTGATTGAGTTTGCAGGACTTGAAGAATCACACATGGTGGACATATCCGAGGGACGAGAGCCGAGGGAGGAGAGCTCCAAGGGCAAGCCGGGAAGTGGACTTCAAGGGCACACGTGAAGGGTGGCATGGAGGCAAGCAAGGGAAGGCTTGCGTGCGCATCCGAGGGACGATAGCCAGAGGAAGAGGACTTCAAAGGGCGAACCAAGGGAGCAGACCTGAAGGCACACGCGAAGGAGAAGGACCGGAGTGGCTGGAGCTAAGCTGGGAGGCAGGGCAGTCGACGGCCCAGAGGCAGTCGACTGCCAAAACCCACAGAAAGTTCGCAGCTTCGGACCAGTCGATTGGCCTTGGGGCAGTCGACTGGTATACCCCGAAACTAGCCGTTGGCTAGCTGTTCACTAGCCGTTGGCCAACATTTATTGCTGGACCAGTCGACTGCCCTCGGGGCAGTCTACTGGTGCGGACTGGACAGGTTGCGAATCTGTCCTGTTCACCTATAAAAGGAGCACGTTTTGTACATGTACGGTACGGTTCCGTACAGTAACGAAGTGCTGCCAAATTGTAGAGTGTTTTCTTGCTTCCTCCACTGTATTTCTGCATCTGTAAAAGAGGAAGATCTTGCTGTAAAGGTTTCTCCACCTCAAGGAGACTTTTCGATAGTGAAAAGTGGTGCTCGCGGCGTGGATCCTTGGACTAGTCACCCATCTGGGTGGATACCAAGTAACTGATAAGTGTTAGCATTGCCTCTGTTTCTTTTACATATTATTTCCGCTGTGCTAACAACTCTGTAGAGATCAAGATCCGTGAAAAAGTGCATTCACCCCCCCCCTCTGCACGCCTAAATCGATCCATCAGTTGGTATCAGAGCGAAGTGCGTTTTGGAAGATCTAACAATCAACCAGAACAAATTGTAATGGCGTTTCAAGAGGGATACTCCACCGCACGACCTCCGTTCTTCGACGGGAACGACTTCGCCTACTGGAAAGGTAGAATGCAATACTACCTTATGAATGACATAGAAAATTGGATAAGTGTTGCAGATGGCTTCGAGGCGCCCATCAATGAAAGAGGAGACCCAACACCGATGAGATCATGGTCGAAGGAGGTGATGAAAAGGGCGCAGTCTAATGCCAAGGCCACCACCACATTGCAATGTGGGCTCTCGAAGGAGCAACTGAACAAGGTGGGGTCATTCAAGAGCGCCAAGGAACTATGAGACAAGTTGGTTGAACTGAACGAGGGGTCCAACGAGTCCAGAAGAGCCAAGAAGGACCTTCTAGTGGCTCAACTGCAATCCCTGTCCATGAAGAGCAACGAAACCGTCAGCCAGCTACATGGAAGGGTGAAAGAAGTAATAAATGAGCTCCATGTGATTGGAGAGAAAATAGAGAACCGGGACATCGTCAGGTACGTACTACAAGCATTCCCTAGGACCACCCTGTGGGCATCCTTGGTTGATGCTTACAAGGTATCGAGGGACTTATCTTTAGTTAAATTAGACGATCTCTTTTGTGAATTTGAACTGCACAAGCAAGCTAACATTACGGCCAAAGAGAAAGGTATTGCTTTTGTTGCAGAAAAGGAGAAAAAGAAGAGGAAGGAGAAGAAGAAGGTGATCTACTCATCGTCATCGGACTCAGAGGAGTCAAGCGCCTCTATGGATAGTGACCAAGAGGCTTTCATGGTAAGGAAATTTCGTAAAACATTTAAAAGTTTTTCTAACAAGTCATATGCTAGGAAAGGGGCCAAAAGTAAAGGTAAGGCCAAGGACATAATCTGCTACAACTGTCACCAAGAGGGACATATGAAAAACGAATGTTCCCAATTGAAGAAAAGGGATGACAAGAAGGAAGAGAAGAAGAAGAGTGACAAGAAGAAGTCAAAGGGAAAGGAGAAGGGAGCCACCAACCTCAAGGTAACTTGGGATGATCCCTCATCTTCAGAGGAAAAAGAAGAGCAAGTCTCACACTTTGCTCTCATGGCACAAGAGACCTCAGACTCATCAGACGATGAACGAAGCTCAAGCAGCGAAGATGAGAGCTCCTCCACTTCGTCATCAGAATCAGAAGCGTTGGTAAGTGAGGTATACCACTTACCCTCATCTACTTTGGTAAAGATTATATCTAGCACAAACATGGACTTAGCTAAGGCTAGAAGTAAAGTTAAGGACCTTAAGGAACAAATTGTCATACTTAGAGTAGAAGCTATTAAATTTAAAGATTTGCATGCTAGCTCTACCTCTTCACATGTTTCACATCTTGAAAATGAAAATAAGGAATTAAGGAAACAAGTAGATGACCTCACAAAGGCCCTTAGAAAATTCCAAGTAGGATCAAGTAACCTTGATATGATCATCAACAGTCAAAGGGCTGTGTATAACAAGGCCGGGTTGGGTTATAAGCCTAAGACCAAGGAAGTAGCATTTGTTTCACTTACCGGTAGGATTGGTGCATCTAGGAGACTAGGGGCTAAGGGAACCACAAAGAAAGCATGGGTACCTAAAAAATTTCTAAATGATGCTTATGGATCAAAGATATGGGTACCAAAAGAGTGTGTTTTTTGTGTTTAGGTAAAAATGAAGGAGGCCTCAACCATGTGGATAGTAGATAGTGGATGCTCAAGACACATGACCGGGGATGTGAGCAAATTCACCACTATAAGCTACCTAAGAGAAGGGACGGTCTCCTTTGGGAATAGTGGAAAGTTGAGGATCATTGGTAGGGGCACAATTGAGGTATCTCTCACCATTTCCATACATAAAGTACTTTTAATCAAAGACATGAAGTTTAATTTGTTGAGTGTAAGTCAACTATGTAATGCCGGTTTTAGAGTAGAATTTCATGCTAAGAAATGTGTAATAAGGCAAAGTGAATCTAATACTATCATATTAGAAGGGTTTAGAAAGGCAAACTTATATTATCTTGATCTATCTTATGCTACTAACAATGTTGTCAAGTGTCTCATGTCTAAAGAAGAAGAAGGGTGGTTGTGGCACCGGAGACTTGGACATGTCAACATGAGAAGCATTGCAAGAGTGGCCAAGGAAGAATTGGTGAAGGGGCTACCGATGATCAAGTATGAGAAACCAAGTTGTGTGATGCATGCCAAGAAGGTAAGCAATCAAAAGCATCACACAAAGGTAAAACTCTAATCACCACTTCCTTACCTTTAGAACTTTTGCATATAGACTTGTTTGATTGCCATAGTACCCCTCACTTGTAGGAAGTAAGTATTGCCTAGTAATAGTAGATGACTTTTCTAGGTTTACATGGGTCTATTTCTTGAAACATAAGGATGATACCCTAGAGATCCTCATAGGATTTAGTAAAAGGGTAGAAAATAAAAAGAACATCAAAATAAACCGAATTAGGAGTGAACATGGTGGGGAGTTCCAAAACGCTAGTTTCACACAATTTTTGTTGAAAATGGGTACAAGCATGAGTTTTCATGCCCAAGGACTCCTCAACAAAATGGGGATAGTTGAGAGAAGAAACTGAGCCCTACAAGAAGCTGCTAGGACTATGCTTAATGCATATTCCCTTCCTAGCTATTTTTGGGCCAAGCGGTTAACACCGCTTGCTATATCAAAATCGGGTGTTGGTACATAGATTTTTAGGAAAAACACCCTTTGAACTGTGGAATGGAAGGGTACCACAAGTCCATTATTTTAGAGTCTTTGGATGTAAAGTCTACATCTTAAATACCAAAGATGACCTAAGGAAATTTGAGTCAAAAGCCGATGAAGGGATTCTAGTAGGATACTCATCAAATAGTAGAGGTTATAGAGTGTATAACAAAAGGACAAAGGTGATTGAGGAGTCCTCGAATGTTAAATTTGATGAAACAAGTAGTACCTACCCTAGGAAGGCCTCAATTGATAAGGATATAAAAGAGGTCCAACCCCTTGCCCAAAGAATTCAAGACCTACACTTGGAGGGCAATGATCAAAGGGGAGTAAGAAGTACCCTAGAGGATGAGGAAGAAGGAGTAAATGAACCTACAACCTCTAGACCATTGAGACATCACCATGATCACCCTATTGACCAAATTGTGGGTGATGTCACTCAAGGTGTAAGGACTAGGTCCTATTTTAGGGACCAAACTAGTCAAATAGCTCTAATCTCCCAATTAGAACCTAAGTCCATTGATGAAGCATTGGGAGATGTTGATTGGGTTTTAGCCATGCAAGAAGAGCTAAACCAATTTGAGAGGAGTGAAGTTTGGGAGTTGGTTCCTAGGCCCAATGATTGTACTATTGTAACCACTAGATGGGTGTTTAGGAACAAACTAGATGACCAAGGTAAAATCACTAGGAACAAGGCTAGATTGGTAGCTAGGGGGTTTAACCAAGTTGAGGGACTAGACTATGATGAGACTTATGCCCCCGTAGCTAGGTTAGAGTCAATTAGAATTCTACTAGCCTATGCCGCTCACATGGGTTTCACACTCCACCAAATGGATGTGAAGTCGGCATTCCTAAATGGGATCATTAAGGAAGTAGTTTATGTAGAACAACCCCCTGGGTTTGAGGACCCTAACTATCCAAGACACTATATAGATTAAGAAAAGCCTTGTATGGATTGAAACAAGCTCCCCGGACTTGGTATGAAAGGCTTTCTTCATTTCTAGTGTCCAAGGGGTTTAGGAAAGGAACAATTGACCCTACATTGTTCCTAAAATCTAAGGACAAGGAGATATTTGTTGCCCAAGTCTATGTAGACGATATCATTTTTGGGTCAACAAATAATGACTTCCTGCAAGAGTTCATCAAGTGTATGGAAGATGAATTTGAGATGAGTCTTGTAGTAGAGTTAACCTTTTTCTTAGGCCTTCAGGTTAAGCAAACTAATGAAGGTACACATGTCTTTCAAACCAAATATGCTAAGGAGATGTTAAAGAAATTTGGTTTAGAAAATGCTAAGGTAGCATCTACACCCATAGGAACCAATGTGAAAATGGATAGTGACAGTGAAGGGAAAATGGTAGACTCTAAACAGTATAGGAGCATGATTGGTAGCCTCCTATACCTAACCGCTAGTAGACCCGACATACTTTTTGCGGTAGGTATGTGTGCAAGATACCAATCTTGTGCAAAAGAGTCTCATTTGGTTGTAGTCAAGAGGATCTTAAGGTATGTGAAAGGGACCCTCAATGTCGGACTTTGGTATCCTAGAACCCCTAGTGTTGATCTATTTGGATACACCGACTCGGACTATGCAGGGTTCAAGTTAGATAGGAAGAGTACAAGTGGAGGGTGTCAATTCCTTGGGTCTTCTTAGTTTGTTGGAGTAGTAGGAAACAACCATGCGTTGCCCTATCACAACGAAGCAGAATATGTGCAATGGGTGGGTGTGTTTCCCAACTCCTTTGGATCATGCACACCTTAGAGGACTATGAACTACATTACACCAAGGTCAAAGTCTTGTGTGACAATGTAAGTACAATCAACCTAACTAAAAATCCGGTTCACCATTCTAGAACAAAACACATTGAAGTGAAACATCACTTCATTCGAGACCATGTGGCAAGGGGAGACATAGAACTACACTATGTTGAATCCAAGTCTAACCTAGCCGATATCTTTACCAAGCTTCTTCCGGAATCGGAGTTCACATCCTTAAGAAGAGAGCTTGGAATGTGTTTTGTGGAAGTATAGGATATACTTGGAGACATTAGCTTTGAATAAGGGTGCTTGATCCATTAGGGTGATACATTTGGCTCACTTGTGCTTGTGGCACATTGTTAAACCATTGAGAGTATCAAAATATGAAAATTAGACCAACTATGGGGAAGGCAAGTGTTTAATCAATGGACACTTTGCCCAAAGATCATAGTTGGACATTTTAAACTTTTGAAAACCATTTTATATCTTATATCCTTTGTCATGCCTTTAAAAGTCATATAATTGCAAAATTGGTTTCAAAGTTTGATACAAAATGTAGTGTTTTTCAAAGATTTTGAAGTTTTGTCAAAAGTCATGTATGTTTGAAATTTTATATGGTTTAATATTTTTCCCTGATAGAGTATAATATTTCAAACATGTATGCAAAATTTTACAATTTTTAGAATTTTCTAGAATTTTTTGGGAGTTTCTGAAATTCGGCAGAAAAGCTGAATCATCAGACTGATGGCGTATCAGTCGACTGCCCCATGGGCAGTCGACTGGCACGCAGGTTTTCAGCCACTGTGAGAAATTTCAGAAATTGAAAATTCTTTCATTTGATGCCATGGGTTTTGGTTGCTTGAGGCAATCATTTTGATGGTGTCAAAGGGGGAGAATGGATGGTTTAAGTTAGAATTTTGATTTAAAATGGATGATTTTAGGTATTTTGTCAAACTTAGACTTTGAAAGGTTAAAATTTGGGAGAAGACATGGATTAAGGGGGAGGTACCTCTTAGGTTCTGATAGATCTTATATTTTTAACATATTGCTGTTATTAAGTGGAAACTTAATTTGGATTGTGACTAAAATTGAAAATGGGGGAGACATAGGTTAAGGGGGAGGTTACCTCTTAGGGTTATTATGTCTCATGATGTTTCAATTGACATATATTGCTATTGCTATTGTGATTGTTGTTTATCTCTAACTTAAACATATTGCCACACATCAAAAAGGGGGAGATTGTTGAGGCAATCAACCCTTAAATAATTGGAAGATCATGGTTTTGATGTGTGGCGAATATGTTCAAAGTTAGAGTGTTATGTTGTATTTGATATGTGTGATTGAGTTTGCAGGACTTGGAGAATCACACATTGTGGACATATCCGAGGGACGAGAGCCGAGGGAGGAGAGCTCCAAGGGCAAGCTGGGAAGTGGACTTCAAGAGCACACGTGAAGGGTGGCATGGAGGCAAGCCAAGGGAAGGCTTGCGAGCGCATCCGAGGGACGATAGCCAGAGGAAGAGGACTTCAAGGGGCGAGCTAATGGAGCAGACCTGAAGGCACACGCGAAGGAGAAGGTCCGGAGTGGCTGAAACTAAGCTGGGAGGCAGGGCAGTCGACTGCCTCTGAACCCACAGAAAGTTCGTAGCTTCGGACCAGTCGACTGGCCTTGGGGAAGTCGACTGGTATACCCCCGAAACTAGCCGTTGGCTAGCTGTTTTACTAGCCGTTGGCTAGCATTTATTGCTGGACCAGTCGACTGCCCTCGGGGCAGTCGACTGGTGCGGGCTGGACAGGTTGCGAATCTGTCCTGTTTACCTATAAAAGGAGCACGTTTTGTACGTGTACGGTACGGTTCCGTACAGTAACGAAGTGCTGCCAAATTGTAGAGTGTTTTCTTGCTTCCTCCACTGTATTTCTGCATCTGTATAGAGGAAGATCTTGCTGTAAAGGTTTCTCCACCTCAAGGAGACTTTTCGATAGTGAAAAGTGGTGTTCGCAGCGTAGATCCTTGGACTAGTCACCCATCTGGGTGAATACCAAGTAACTGATAAGTGTTAGCATTGCCTCTGTTTCTTTTACATATTATTTCCGCTGCGCTAACAACTCTGTAGAGATTAAGATTCGTGAAAAAGTGCATTCACCCCCCCCTCTGCACGCCTAAATCGATCCATCAGAAAGTTCCTGGGATACATTGTGACCGAGCGGGGCATCGAGGCCAATCCCAATAAGGTTAAAGCTCTGCTGGACATGCCCCCGCCCAGAAATCTCCGACAGGCACAGCGGCTTATAGGGCGAATCACAGCCCTATCTCGATTTATCTCCCGATCGGCTGAACGAGGGTTGCCTTTCTTCAAAACTCTCCGCAAGGCCACCAAATTCCAGTGAGATACTGACTGTGACAAGGCGTTTGAAGAACTCAAGGCCTACCTTGCTGAGCTGCCCGTACTGGCCAAGCCAGAGGTCGAGCAGACCCTGTATGTTTATTTGGCTGCGTCGACTGACTCGATCAGCATGGTCTTGGTTAAGCAAAAAGAGGCCGAGCAGCACCCGGTGTACTTCTTTGCCCATCTATTAAAAGGAGCCGAGTTTCGCTATACGACACTCGAAAGGTTGATGTATGTGCTATTGTTGGGCGCTCGGAGGCTCCGGCCTTATTTCTTGGCACACCCTATCGTGGTGTTGACGAACAGCAACTTGGGTCGAGTGGCCTCCAATCCTGAAGCATCCGGGCGACTGATTAAGTGGATCACTGAGCTGAGTGAATATGATATTCAGTATCAGCCTCGGCCCACCATCAAGGCTCAGGCCCTTGCTGATTTTCTAAGTGAGCTACATGCTGATGAGATTGAAGAAGCCTGGTAGATATATGTGGACGGCTCGGCAGCCCGGTCAGGGAGTGGGATAGGCATCCTGATGATCTCCCCGAGCGGAGAGCAAATGCACTTGTCCGTTCGGCTGGAGTACCGGGCCACGAATAATGAGGCCGAGTATGAGGCCCTGATATCAGGACTACAGGCTGCCAAGCATGTGGGAGTTACCCAGGTGATGCTTTATTCTGACTCCCAACTGGTGGCACAGCAAGTGGCTGGGCGATTTGAGGTTAACAGTGATCGACTGCAAGTATTCATCGAGGCTTATGAGAAGCTGAAGGGCGAGTTCAAAGAAGTGCAAGTAAGGAAGATCCCACGGGAGGATAACTTTAAGGCGGACGAATTGGCTAAGCTAGCCAGCTCAGTCGGCTCTTGGGTGCTCCCCCAGCCAGGAGGTGAGGCCCGGCACTCCTGATCATGCAAATAGAGAGGCAAGCTGACTTGGAGTTGGAATCTGACTGGCGAACTCCAATCATCGCCTACCTCACAAAGGGAGTCTTGCCGACCAACCGAGAGGAAGCTCGATGGCTCAAGAAGCATATAGCTCGGTATACCATGGTCGGCGACGTGCTATACAAAAGATCGTTCTCCAGACCCCTACTCAAGTGCCTGGGTGAGGAGGATGCCGACTATGTGCTGCGAGAAATTCACTTGGGGATCTGTGGAAACCACACAGGGGCTCGTGCGACGGCCCGGAAGGCGCTGATGTCAGGCTATTATTGGCCGACCCTGCAGAAGGACGCCAACAAGCTGGTCGCCACCTACCTATCCTGCCAGAAGCATCATTGCCTACCGCATCGACCTACAGAAGCTATTAAGGCATCGGCGGTCTCCTGTCCTTTTGATCAGTGGGGCATGGACATCATGGGATCATTCTCGGCTGCCGCAGCCCAGAAGAAGTATTTACTGGTGGTCGTCGATTACTTTTCCAAATGGATAGAGGCGGAGGCTCTATCACGTATCACCGAGCAAGCGGTCATGAAGTTCTTGTGGCGAGACATACTGTGCCGATACGGAATCCCACACAAACTTGTGTCGGACAATGGAAGGCAGTTTCAAGGTCAAAGGATACAAGATTGGTGTGCGAAGTACGACATCAAGCAAGGCTTCACTTCTGTAGCCTATCCCCAAAGCAATGGCCAAGCGGAAGTAGCCAACCAGGAGATCCTTAAGGGGTTAAAGACTAAGCTGGATCATGTTTGTGGAACGTGGGTAGATGAGCTCCAGAGGATCCTATGGGCTCTACGGACCACGATCAAAGAGACAACGGGGTGCACACCTTTCCAGCTAGTCTATGGGAGTGAAGCCGTCATACCGGTTGAAGTCAGATGTGAGTCAGATCGGCGGGTGGCCTATGATGAAGATAACTCGGAAAGGCGGCGGCTGGAGCTAGATCTGGTTGACGAAATCCGAGACAAAGCAGCCGCTCGGATGTTCGCGTATCGGCATAAGATGAAACAGAAGTATGATCGGAAGGTACTGCCGAGGATATTCCAAGTGCGAGACCTTGTCTGGAAGAGGATCAAGCCCATTGGGGATGCAAGTAAGCTAGAGCCGCAGTGGGGAGGACCCTTCAAAGTCATTCAAAAGCTCGCTTCGGGTGCTTATTACTTAGAGAACGAGAAGGGGAAAAGGTTGGATCGGCCCTGGAGTGCGATCCATCTTCAGCCCTATCGGGCTGCCGAATAAGAAGTTATAATGTAAATGTAAAGCACTCATAACAGTGGAAAAACACAGTTCTCACCCCGCTTGCAGATGCTTCAGACTCTCGAGCTATTATCCCGGCTCGGTTGCTCAGTAAGACGCGTGGCGGCCCACGCTCCCTGAGTCCTGCCCGACCATGTGTGCCATTTATCCCGCGGCTCGGCTGCTCAGTAAGACGCGTGGCGGCCCACGCTCCCTGAGTCCTGCCCGACCGTGTACGCTATTTATCCCGCGGCTTGGCTGCTCAGTAAGATGTGTGGCGGCTCACGCTCCCTGAGTCCTGCCCGACCGTGTGCGCTATTTATCCCGCAGCTCGGCTGCTCAGTAAGATGCGTGGCGGCCCACGCTCCCTGAGTCCTGCCCGACCGTGTGCGTTATTTATCCCGCGGCTCGGCTGCTCAGTAAGACGTGTGGCGGCCCACGCTCCCTAAGTCCTGCCCGACCGTGTGCGCTATTTATCCCATGGCTCGGCTGCTCAGTAAGAAGCATGGCGACCCACGCTCCCTGAGTCCTGCCCGACCGTGTGCGCTATTTATCCCGCGGCTCGGCTGCTCAGTAAGACGCATGACGGTCCACGCTCCCTGAGTCCTGTTCGACCGTGTGTTCTATTTATCCCGCGATTCGGCTGCTCAGTAAAACGCGTGGCGACCCACGCTCCCTGAGTCCTGCCTGACCGTGTGCGCTATTTATCCCATGGCTCGGTTGCTCAGTAAGACGCGTGGCGGCCCACGCTCCCTGAGTCCTGCTCGACCGTGTGTGCCATTTATCCCGCGGTTCGGCTGCTCAGTAAGACGCGTGGCGGCCCACGCTCCCTAAGTCCTGCCCGATCGACTGCGCAAAACTCTTACCTCGCCAACAAGTTATAAGTGGACCAGCCTCCACGCCCACTTGATTCAGTGTCTCCAATCGGACGCGTGGCAGCCCATGCTCCTGAGAAACGGCCTGAGTCAGTGTCCAGACTAACATCTTTGCACGAGCTACATTTATCCCGCGGCTTGGCTGCTCAGGAAGACTCATGGCGGCCCACGCTCCCTGAGTCTTGCCCGACCGTGTGCGCAAAACTCTTGCCTCGCCAGCAAGTTATAAGTGGACCAGCCCCCACACCCCCACTCGATTCAGTGTTCCCGATCGGACGCGTGGTGGCCCACGCTCCTAAGAATCGGCCTAAGTTAGTGTCCAGACTCTCACCTCTTCATGAGATACATTTATCTCTCAAATCGACCCTCAATCGGACGCGTGGCAGCCCACGCTCCCTGAATCCTGCCCGACCAAGTGCGCAAAATTCCCGAAGTCCTAAAGCAAGAACATCTCGCAAACATCTCCTTAACTTGGTTACTCCCTAATCGGGACCTGAACGAAAGCATCATGACAAGCCTCTACGAGGCCCGAGACTCGGCGACAACACCATGAATTGTCCAAGTTGGCAATTTCATCCGATTAACTCTTATGAGCTCGCCAAATAACGGATCACTCGCTTTCGCTCAAGTTGCTATGACGCTTAAGTGTTTCACTCCGACAATCGCAAAGTAAGGTTTGTTCTTGCCCAGGTGGCCAACACGAGTGGATGGCATTATACTCACGCGGCTCGCATACACATTTAGTAAAGTGGACCTGAGTTGGGGAGTCCTCACTCGGGTTAGCAACGCCGCTCGGATTCTTAACACTTAAACATCGCAAATACAAGGAATATAAAAGAGTCGATGATAACCATCATTTTTGTTGATTATTTTAGGCTCTAAAATCCATGTTTGATCCACATTTTATATGCTTAAGTTTGTAATTGTATTAGGTTTCATGTATTCCCTCTATTTTGGCTTTTAATTTAAATCTTTGTATATTTGGGATATTTTTTGGCACTAAATGTGAATATCATTTTGTAGGCTTCAAATGATCATGGACCTAGATCAAATCGGGTCAAACTTGAGTCAACATTGGATCCAGATCAAAGGAATCAAGCATCGGATTAATAAGAGTCGTCCATTCCAGAGAACGGTTAGATCTGAGCCATCGGTCAACTTCTGGTCAATCCGAGTTCATGATAGAGTCAACCATGACCACAGATCAAGATCTGAAAATTTTAGCAAAATCAGAAGTAATCTGACCGTTGGATCGAGCTCAAGATGTTCTAGACCATCCATTCAAGAAAAAGGAAGATCTGGACCATACGCCACTGATCTGGTTAATCCGAGCTGGGGATAGGTAGATCAGGACCATTGATTGGGATCTGTGGAGTTTGGTTCAGATCTGAAGAGATCCGACCGTTGGATGCAGTCAAATCGATCTCAGCCGTCCGTTGCTAAGGAATTAAAGATTGAACCCAAGTTTTGGGCTGAACCGCTGAGCCAAACCCAACTTCTGAGCTGGACTGAACCGAAGCTAGCTTGGCTGACCGAACCACTGAACTGGGCTGAACTGTGAGCTCTGGGCTGAATGAATCTGAGTTGGGTTAACTCGAATGCTTGGCTGACTGATCGAACCGCTGAAGTTGGCTGAGCCAAACCCAATCGCTGAAGCCAAGAGAACAAAAGGGAACAGAGACGCGCGACCTAGGGCATCGATCGGCAAAGGGGGAAAAACCTCCTTCTTCCTCAGATTTCGCTTCATCTCCTTCGGCCAGCGGATCTCCACCTCTCCATCTCGTCGTCGGCCGGATCATCACCGCACAGCTAGGGCCCGGGGTTCGAACCCTAGTCGACCATCTCCTTCACCAGCTTCCTCTCGGGTTGAGAGGAAATGATCAATCATCTTCCTCTGCAGCCGGCGATCAATTTCTTACTGTAATTCTTTCGTTGTTTTTCTTTACAACAATTCGTTCAAGTTCAGCAGTTTATTTCTTCCAGCAATTCTTCTTCTTCATTTCCAGCAGCTTATTTTCTTCACAGCTTCATCCAGCAGCAGCTTAAATTTCTTTATCAGATTGGGCAGTAGTTTATCAGATTGGATTTGGCAGCACTTCTTCTCCACTTCATAGCAGCACGCAATCGTTCATTCAGCCTTCATCCGATCCAGTAGCTAGCAGTTCTTCTTCACATAATTTCTTCCTATCACAGATTCGGCAGCCGCAATTGCATAGAAATTTCATCACTGCAATTCAGTAGTTTTCACAGACTTTCTCTTCACAGGGCAGGATTGGGAGCATTCGGCAGCTACCTTTCACAGCAATCCCTATAGAGCAATTCAATTCCTTGGTTCAATTTGTGTGTTTCAACTTGATTTGGTTATTGATTGTTTTGATAATTGATAATGTTTGAGTTGTTATGTGTGTTTTTGAGTGAATGCTTGTAGTTGATGGAACTTCCCCAATTCGAATTGCACGTTCTTGAAGCAATTTCAATCATGCCTCTATGGTGTTTTATCAAATGCCTCTTAGAACAGTTAATTTCAATTGTGATGTTTCTTAGTTGATTAACTCTTGTTTTGTATTGTTTTTTTTCCATGGCTTTATGTTCTCTGTCTTCATTGCATGCAATTAGGTTAGGAAATTAAATTTCTTTAATGCTATAGGTTTTTTTGTTCCATGTTTAATTTTGTTGATGCTTAATTTCCAGTTGTCCTTTTCTTTGCTGTAATTGTAGTTAGGTTAAATTAGATTTTCCTACCTGCTTTGCCATGTCTTTTCGTAGTCTTAATGCTCAAATTCAAACCCCAGTTTGATATCAAAAACCCAAAAGCAATAATTTACGATTCTGAGATTTATCTTGTACCAACTACATTCGTTGGGAGACGACTCGAGTTACTCTATGCTACATTAGTTTAGAAGAGTTCGATACTCTAATTGTATTTGAAACCGTGACACGACTGAAACGGTTATCAGCTACACGCAACAACATTGGGGAAGTCCCTAGTCCAAAATCTGGAGAATGGATTAAACCCTCGTTAGGGCAATGCCACATCGATTTACTGAGCAATGACATGGCGAACTAAGCCATGAGATGGCAACCCACCTACCATCTGGGATCTTTAGAAAAAGGTTAGCCGAGTGATGGAAACGACATCGTGGAGCAACGCAGAGGCGCTCCAGTAAGGCAATTTGAAAGGGGTTCTCTCGAGCAATCCAACCTTTTTATCCCGAGTTATATGGAAGAAGCTCACACTAGAGGATATCATCCACTAGTAACGCTTGAGGTATATATGTTGGATACAATATGCACGAGTATCATCATCACAAAGAGAGTCAGCAGACGAAGAAATTAAAGGTTTTCATAGAGACTTGGACTCTCAACTACTTGACAACTCGTTAATGGTTATCAAGAAGTGGCTAATGGAAGCGATTTCCTTCTGTCAGACTATGATTGGGAGAGGTGATAATAAACTCATTATTATCACTCACTTGGGCGGGAGCCGATCGGAAAGTGTGGGAAAGTGGCAAGGGATTCCTTCTGCCTATATAAGCATCTCGTTGGTGCAGACGAGGTAAGGTGGCTCTAATCCCCAAAAGGGGAGGCGACTCCTCTCCTGGAAGCACTGTTTCTGTTCTTCCTTTTCACTTCCATTTTTTCCCTCTTTTTGGTGACTAATTTGAGCATCGGAGGGGCAGCGTTGGTAAAGCCTACCCACATTAATATGTTTGATCTATCAAGGGGCATCAACATTAGCTTCAAGGAGGAGTGGAGCCCGAGCCAACCAGAAAAGACGCCATCACTCATATTTAGTTCAGCATACTCAAGGGAACTAAATATGAGTTTATATCAGGCATAATGCGTGGGATTTCAACGGATCCTTTCAATATCATTTTAATACTTCTGGAAGAGCCGAAATAAACAATTGATAATATATTTGAACTCTTTGTAATTTCAAAAATCTATAGGACTTGAGGACTAATTTGAGCATCGGAGGGGCAGCGTCGATAAAGCCTACCCACATTAATCTGTTTGATCTATCAAGGGGCATCAACATTAGCTTCAAGGAGGAGTGGAGCCCGAGCCAACTAGAAAAGACGCCATCACTCATATTTAGTTCAGCATACTCAAGGGAACTAAATATGAGTTTATATTAGGCATAATGCGTGGGATTTCAACGGATCCTTTCAATATCATTTTTAATACTTCTGAAAGAGCCGAAATAAACAATTGATAATATATTTAAACTCTTTGTAATTTCAAAAATCTATAGGACTTGAAATGAGTACAATCAAAACTCTCTAGGTCAATTAGTAATGACTAAAACCTATTAATTGATCTAGAGAAGTCTGATTATACCTATTTCAGGTTTTATAAATTTTTGAGGTTGTAAAAAATTAAAATATATTATTTTATTATTTTTGATCTTTTTTGATGGTGTTGTTTGAATAATAAATTCGAGTCAAATAACTTGATACGTGAGATAAAAGTAAAGAGAGATTTATTTTCCATTGTGGAGAGAGAATGAGATAGTGGGAGAGGAGATAGAAATATTGAATTACATGCGTGGTTGTCAGGAAAAGTAGAATAATAGGAAGATCATTTTTGATAAATATTTAAGTGTGATGCGTTATTAGTTAATTTAGAAAGATAGATAAATTTTATTATGCTTAATTGGACACTCTTTGGAGAGTTCGAAACAAGCATTATTATATTACAATTGAGCTTAAAGATTAATTTTAATAAATAAAAATATTAATTATTCAATATATTTTAATTATTCAATATTCTTTTAATTTTGACCGCGTAGCGGGTTATTATTATTATTATTATTATTATTTCGAAATAGGGTTTAAAACGCCGTGCCTTTTCGTAACCCACCACGCCCTTGCTCACGGGGAGGCCGCCGACTTCACAGTCACGCCAAGGTTTTGCAGTTGCTTCGTTCTTCTGATCGCCGGCCCCGGCTCGCTGTTCACTTCCGCGGCGTCGGATCTGAGGGGTTTCAGATCGACTGCAACTGCGGTATTATATCAGGAGATCGACGAACGACGACTCCGATCTATATTTTCCAGGTACGCTTCCCTCGACAACCTCTGTTTCCCTCTCGGTTTTTCTACATGTCAGATCTATATTTCCTCCTTTTTCCCCTTTTAATTTGGGGTAGAATATGTTGGATCAGTTGTTTCCTTCATAGTGTGGCGGTAAGGAATGGTATCCCGAAAAACTGATGTCTCCAAAGGTAGACATCAATAAGTCGAATTTTGTAGATTGCGAACTTATCATATCAACGCGCATTCAACTACGTAGGTCTGACTTAATTAGTTTGTCAATTATGTAGCGCATGGAGATTTCCTTTTAATTCAATAATTGATCGAAGAAGGTTCCCTTGTTAAAGTATATCTTCTCTGCACTAGGCGCTGAAAGTTTAATCGGTTGCTTAATTACTCAACCAAGGAAGGAAATCGAGTGATTATGCATCAGAACGTTCCTGTACTTCATGTGTTGAACATAGTTTAAATTTTTTATTCATATATGTTACCACGAAGCGTTCCACCTGTGTACCAGAACTGAAATTAGTCAGCACACTAAAAATTACTTGTTTTGATTCATGCGTGACTGATCAGCTGTAACCATATAATCTTTCTGATTTCAGTTCTGATATGCTAGTCCAAATTTCAGTTGTCTACCGAGATTTATTGATACCTTTGTAGATTAGTTAATTCAAATATCAAATGTAATGAGCACAAATATTTAATTTAGGCTATGGAAAAATATTGTGCTGATCTCACTAGGATGAGCAATTTCTTTTCTTTCCTCTAACTGTGATGGTTTTACCAGAAACTCTGCTAATAAAACATTATTAGAGATACTCTTACTAATAAAATATGAAAGCAATAGCGATACATCGAAATTTAACCATATGATTTATCATGTATCATCAATCTTTAAGACTAAGACTGAAAACCGAAACAATGGCTAACAATGGACTAACTTGAATCCATCGCAAGAGTCATTGATCTTACTTATCATCGTAGCCAATTCCTGCAATGCAGTGTAAGTCTTATGTAGGATTGGGTGACAACCTTATCTTGATCTCAATGAGGAAAAGTACAGAGAAGAAGAAGCAATAAAAAAACCCTTTTGACTCAAGATGCCCAAATCAAAGGAAGCTTCTTCCTTATATATCAAGCTCATCATGCAGGACCATCCACCTTAAAGCCTATTCATCATTAACAACTTATTAATATTAATGAATCGGGTTAACGGATCTATACATTAGATCAGGTTTAATTCCTTAATGACATATTTTTGTGTGTTGTTGTTAATCAACTACTAGCCCACCAAATAGAGATTAAATCCTTCAATCTCTCACTTGGGTTATACTTGATACTGTATACACCGCACAACACCTTAGTTGAGCTCAATATGTCAAAACTTAAACTTTATGGGTTAAATACCCCTTTAAACAATCTAGTGCATTAAATCAATTAATACAAAACTAAAGAAGTCAGAGTTATTATAACTATAACAAGACCTAAGAATAAATTAAATGTGAATGTGTAGTACAAGAATGACACAAAATGTGATCTGTACGTGTCCATTCTCAAATCTCAATAAATTCTCCTTATGACCCATATCGGGTCCAAATCATATTTACCAATACTTTATGCTAAACCGCAATGGTAAATCATGATTCAACCTTATGTTTCAAAATTGAGTCTCATATTATATTTACAAAACCGTATGCAAAACCACAATAGTAAATCATAATGTTCATATGTAGTCAAAACCTTATACACATGTAAAACTTTAGTATGCACAATAAGTCAAAAATACATGTGTTCATTAATATAAAGCATCACAGAAATACATATTCCTACCAAATAGGTACTTCTTTAAAAGGAAGAACCCCATATTTAAGACATGCTGAGGAAACACCTTGGGTGACAAGCCCTTGTTACATTGAGTATGTCCTTATATGTTCTATCACAATTTGACCATTCTGGACTCTTTTTTTAACCGTCAGAAATTTTATGTCGATGTATTTAAACTTTGACGAGCTGCGGTTATTCTTGGAATATAATTTTGCAATTTTATTATCACAGTTGATTCTCAATGATCTCTCAATGCCTCCAATAATTTGTAATTCTCTGATAAGGTTCCGCATGCATATCTTGTAGTTGGAAGCTTCATAACGTGCTCTAAATTGTGCATCCATAGTGAAAATGACTACTAGCATCTGTTTAATGCTTTTCTATAATATAACCCCTCCTGCCAATATGAAGACATAACCTGAGATAGACCTCTTGCTATCTAAGTATCGAACAAAATCAAAGTCTAAATATCTCTAGATAACTTGATCTCCGATATGTGAGCATGTAACTCTTCGTTCTTTGCAAATACTGCATAACCCTTTTTACAGCTTTCCAATGCTCTGGTCCAGGGTTACTCAAATATCTGCCTAACATCCCCACAATGTACGCAAGATCCCAGCGCGTATATACTTGAGCATACATTAAACTTCTATTGCCGATTCATACAGGAATTGTTTCATTTTCGTAATCTCAAGTTTATGGCGTGGACATTATTGCAAGCTAAGTTTATCATCCTTTGCTAAAGCCATACAGGTGTGCCGCCAGGAGCACAATTCTGCATGCCATACCGAATGTGTACTTTTTCTATATAGGCATTTTGTGATAGTCCAAGTGTGCCTCTTAAACGAACACGAACAATTTGTATGCCTAAGGCAAAGGATGCATCACCAAGATATTTCATTTCAAATTCATATGATAGAAATGACTTGGTTTTTAGTAGCAGATACTTATCATTGCTTGTTAATAATGTGCCATCCACATACATAACCAGTATAATAAACTTACTCTCATTAAACATGATATACAAATATTGATCAACTGGATTCTCCTTAAAACCTTTTGAAAAAAAAACCACTTGATCAAACTTTCAGTACCATTGACGAGGCATAAACATGATATACAAATATTGATCAACTGGATTCTCCTTAAAACCTTTTGAAAAAAAACCACTTGATCAAACTTTCAGTACCATTGACGAGGCATATTGACGAGATGCCTGCTTTAAATCATAAATGAGCTTCCTTAGTTTACATATTAGGTGCTTTGAATCTCTTGATTCAAAATTCTCCGGATGCACTATGCATATAGTTTCTTCAATATATCCATTGAGAAACACAGTCTTAACGTCTATTTGGTGTACCTTTAGTTTATAATGAGCTACGAGTGCCATAATTATCTTAAGGGAGTCTTGAAATCGGCAGAAAAGTTTCATTGTAATCAATATCCTCCTTTAAACCTTTCTAGGCGTTGTTTATAGATGTACCCTAAACGTCTATGCCACAACATGGACGAATTCTTACTCGTCAAACCATGCTTCGCACCTTTACTATGCATCATAACATTATTCGTATAGTTTTCAGTGTCTAATCTATATGGTTTGTCAATCAAAGAACCAGTACCACACAAAATAAAATTTCGAAAAATATTGAATTTTTCATTTCCAAATGAACAAGTGTATCCGGATTTTTTCAAACATGAAATAGAAATTAAGTTCTATCTAAACGACGACACTACAAATGTATTTTTCAAATTCAAAAGTAGATTGTTCCCTAAACAAACCCTAAAGACACCTATTGTCTCTACTTTCGCCTTTTTGTTAGTTCCCGTATAAATGAATCTTTCAACATCAATTGACAAATGACAATTGACTCCTGAGGCAACCCTGTATAGTTACACTTATGTGAGTAGTTGCATCCGTATCTGTCTATAAATATTATTAGATATAGTAGCGAAGTTGACTTTTGAACTGACAAAGTTAAGAAGTATATCTTTCTTGACATGCTGGTAGACGTATTTGGGGCAATCCTTTTTAAGAAGACCTTTCTTTTTACAAAAGAAACAAGTTGGGTCCAAATCTTGTAGCTTTTGTATTTTATGCCCTAAAGCCGCTGTCAGTGCAAGTTGTTTACTCTTGTTCTTTTTTTATCATTTCTCATCTTTTTGTTCGAATACTGAGATGATGATACAAAGTGAGCATTATCATGCCTTAATCTCTTTTCTTCCTACACATACTGAGCTATAAGCTCATTCAGTGTCCATTTCTTCTTTTGAGTATTATAACTTATCTTAAATTGAGTGAATTGTGTAAGCGTAGAGATTAGGATTAGGTTTACAAGTACCCTTCTGTTATATTGCATGGACACTAACTTCGTGAGAAGTGTAGTAGTCTCGATCTTTTCGTTTGAGGCGAATCAGTCTGCTAACTCCTTAATGAATGTTTTAACGTCCTCGTTCTCAGTAATCAACCCTTTAAGTGATCAAAATGGACAATCATCAGACTCAAACGATTTGATTGCTCCCACTTGTCAAAGATTACCGTTTGATCCACAGTGGAATCACTTGTCAAAGGTACAACGCGATTATGCCTAAATGCAAAGTCTAGATCCATGCAACCTAATAAAACCGTAATATTTTCCATTGCTTATAGTTTATGCTAGTAAGCAAGCACGGGGATGTTGTCCAGATTAGCATACATTGAGAGTATTAAATAAACAAAAGCAAAGAACATAGCTTAATTTACTAACAAAACATGTATCTTGATAATTGTGTAGTAACAAAATGCAACAAACAAAACATGCAATTTTATGGGCATTAATTGAGATATATAGTGCAACATTACATTAAATCTTTGGAGTAAATATAATACTTTTAAAACAGCTTATAACTTCCTTCATCTGCCACATGACACGCCTTCCTTTAGATCGATATATCATGCGCATGATTAATTTTATGTATAAGTCTCCTTAGTTTTCCAATTAGTTTTCCAACTATCACTCATAATACTCCTAATCAACCACATAGTGAGTCTTCCTTTTGACCGACACACATGCACATGACTTAGAAGCCAAATTAGATTTGTGAGCGTCCTTAAATATATATTCGTCATAAAGAATGGTTTTCCTTTGGGCTAAGCATCTTTATCATAAATATACATCAATCTACACAAATACCCCTAGCCTCTCCAATGGTTCTCGTTTTGGCAATAGTATTGACTCGACTAAGTAGTAAGTATGAAGCAAGATACCGGAAAACTGCTGAAAACATAACTAATCAGTTATCAATCGATTCGTATCTGCTACCAATCTTATCAATCGATTGCTTTCAAGCCGCAATCGGTTGACACATCTTATGTGCCAATTCTAGAACATGCCAATGGCAATCAATTGCTCAACAGCGGCCGAGTTCCTTGATCGATTCAGAAGACTTTTGTTCGTTAGTTCATCCACACCAATTGATTAGCGCCTCACAGCCCCACCGATCAATTCAGAAACCTTCTGTGGACAACCCAGTGAATAACAATCGATTGATACTTATGGCAATCGATTGGTGTAAACCAATCAATCAATCAATCGATTCTGCGACCTTCAATATCAGTTAACCAATCAATTGACGCCTTTGTGCATTAAGCAATAGATCATTTAATTGGGATTTAAGTCTTTAATGACATAAGTGTTGTGTATTGTGTTGATCTCACTAGGATGAGCAAGAACTGTCCCTTCCTCTAACTGTGTTGGTTTTACCAGAAATTCTGCAAATAAAACATTATTAGAGATACTCTTACTTCTAATAAAACATTATTAGATCTCTAATAAAACATTATTAGAGATACCCTTTGTGCATCACTAGGAGATGCTGGTTATACATTTTGTGTTATTTCTATGTAAATTTTGATTTATTTTAGTATTTAGGTGTACTTGTTCTATCTCTCATCTACCGGTAGGGAGAAAACTGTCAACTAGAGTACTTAAACATGTCTTTCTTTTGACCACTCTTAGTTGCATAATGAGTATAGTTGCTACTCTCTAGAGATAAAACATATATCTATTTCTATTTACCATTCCTTTCCTCATCTACTTGTAAGTTTGTAACTTCTAGTTCCTACACATTTGTCCATTACGTTCTCTTTCAATACTATCAACAACAATGCTTTATCCATTACATTCTCCTGCAAGACTATCAGCAACAGAATCTCCACTATTATGGACCTACAATAGCAACCATACGACTGCATTGCTTGACTAACACCACTCTCTATTCCTGCTTCGACCTCTTATTTTAATTTTCCTATTACTCTCCAAATGGTACTTGCATTCATTCTACTTCTCATCTCATTTCCTATATTGTGTTACATTTTCACCTAGTTATCCATTATTTATTTATTCTTTGACTTCACATTATATTCTTGAGACTATTTTAAATTATTAGAAGAATATGGTAACTAATTTCAATGTGCTTCATAGTCTGGTATAAATGGGGAACAAATCCCCACACTGATCGCAATCTGCCTAAGTCCATTGGTTATTATTACTTATTTCAGGACTTCAGGTTTGCTCAATGCACCCACCGTTGTGCATGCATAAACGAGTTGATGAACCATAGCTTAGCATGTAAACAAAAAGAATAGGTAAGAGTCCTTTAAGGCTTTTCCCTAAGCTTAGGACCAAAGCTGAGATGATTTCCCTGATTTTCCAACAATTCCTTCGCCTATTTCTGCATGTCTACTCTTCCCTTGTCATCGTGGTTTCTTGTGAATATTGGCATGCCCAGTTTTATGTATTTGTCTCTCATATTGCTTGCAATGCATTACACAGGAGGAATGGCGAGCAGAGCTGGCAGTGACAGTCGGGAGCTGCAGATGAACGAACAACTAATTTTAAACACATACGCTAACATGCGTACAGAAGTCAACCAAATTTACTCAAAGATCACTGAGCTAGAGATGGAAGTGAGTGAACACTCCCTTGTAATTGGGGCAATTCAACCACTCGATCCAACAAGACGCTGCTATCGAATGGTTGGTGGCGTGCTGGTCGAGAGAACGATCAACGAAGTCCTCCCTGCTGTTCAGCGTAACAAGGAAGGTCTCGAAGAGGTCATTGCTCGCCTCAACGAGGCATTAGAGAAGAAGAAAAAGGAGATTTCAGAGTTCGAGTTGAAGTATAAGATTAAGATAAGAAAGGGAGATAGTGACACCAAGGAGGATACTAGTCAGAAAGAAGGCTCCGCACAGGGGGTTCTTGTAGGTCCTGCGAGCTAGTAGAAGGAAGAGCTAGGAAATAAGTTAACGATCAGATTATGCAGGTGCTATGTGATAGTGGTGTTTTAGAGTGGTATGTGTGATTTCTCTGTTTTAGTAGTCTGATAAGTAAAGAACTATAAACCAATGGGATTCCTGAGCTGTGGAATTAGAATTCATCTTGTTGCCCCATCTCCTATAATTCGATCTGATATATCCAAGTCCGAAACATGTTTTATCCTGTACTCTTTTCATTTTGTCAATTCTCAAAAATGCACCAACGTATTTGTTTTCCCCCACAGTTAACTAGTTTCTTTTGGTCTAAATAATTCGAACATATTTTAGAATCACTTTCTTACATTTCTACAAATGAAGCAGAGGCTCCAAAATAATCATTCAATTGTACATAATTCACGAGGGTTCATCAAATGCAGCTGGGAGGATTCATCGTGCCGGCGGCGCTTCCCTGCGCATTCTTGCAATAGGCCTCCGCCTGCTTGTTGCCCAAGTCAGCTTTATATCGCGCAAATCCAGTCCCCTGCATGGGTTCGTCGGACTGCAGTCGAACTTCACCGCCACCGGCGTCGCCGACGACCCCTGGATGTCCATGTACGAGATCTGGCTGATCTCGATTCCAGAGCTCTGCAATTCCAATTTCCAAACCAAAAATTTTAGTTTGATCCCTGGCTAGCTATTATTAAGCACTGAAGATGAGATTTGAACGACTACGCGGACCTGGCCGGGGCAATCGACGTTGCCGGGGCAGTAGTTTTGGTCGATCACGACCGGGTTCTGCACGTTCTGCATGACGGCGTGAGAGAAGGTGACGTCCTCCACGGAGCCGGCGTTCGGCTTCCCCCAAGTCTTGATCCTCAGCCCATTCTGCGTTCCCGAAAAGGTCACCGCCGTCACCGTGATGTTCTGCACTCTGTTCTCCGACGGCGTCGCCCCCAGACTCCCGATGCTGCACCGTTAACGATTCAACCACCATTATATATATAAAAACAAATCAAACCTTACATTTGATCATTGAAAGCTGAATCAATGACCTGATGCCGTGTCCCGGGCCGCAACGAATCTTCTCGATCCAGACGTTGCTGGTTCCTTCGCCCATGGAAATGCAATCGTCGCCGGTCTTTATAACCGTGCTGACGACGCTGACCTCCGTCGATTTCTGGATGTGGATGCCATCGGTGTTAGGGCTGTCCCCTGGCGCGATGATCTTGGCGCCCTGTATTTTCACGCCGCTGCTGGCGAAGATTGAGAGGTGGAACACCTCGCTGTTCTGGGAAGCCAATCCTCGGATGACCACGTTCGTCGACAGCGATATTGCCAGCGACTGCACGCACCCAATCAATGCTTTAATTTCAAACTTTAATTGGGGAACAAAATGCACTCGAATTAGTTGATTAGTTACGGTGGCGCCTTGTGGGCAGCTCCGGCCGGCCTCCTTGCAAGCCCAAAATGTCTGGCCGCGGCCGTCGATGATGCCGCCGAGGATGGACAAGCCGTCGACGTACTGAAACAGCAACCAGTTGGCCGCGGCAGTGTATCCGGATGGAGCGACGAGGGTGCCGGCGATGAAGAGCCTGATGGCGCTGTTGTTGCAGGGGCCTTGGAAGGTGGCTTGTCCAACAAGGAACCGACCGGCCGGCACGGAAATGCTCGCCGGCTTGTTTGAGGCGCAGGCTGCCGACCATGCGGCCAGGAAGGCCTTGGCTGAGTCGGTGCTGCCGTCGGCCACCGCGCCGTAGTCAACTACGTTGTAGCTTGCTGCTGCAAGAAGGGAAAGACGGAGGGCGATGAGGAGCAAGCGCACTGCTCGTGCCATCATGGAAGAAGAATACATTTACAGAGAGATTGAACTTAGCAAATTAACGTTTGAAAATTAGGTCTGTTGTGCTGCCTCTTCGAGCGAGGGGATCGATTTATAGCTAGAGACGAGATCCGACCACCGGAATCTGGAGTAGAAGCGAAGGGTCGAGCTCGGAATAAATAAACTGAAGGTCAAAGGTCGATGGTGGAGTGCAAGCGTTGCCTCAGGAACTATAAGAGGCGTTTCAGGCGCTATTTTCTGCTTTAAGATTGTTCTCTCTGATTGCGGCATTGACGGCGACTGCGTGCATGGATGTGATTCATGAGATCATTATCTAAGATCTCATCAGAAAATTTAAGTGTCTAGGTTTCGTCCAGTGAATTCCTTTCACTTTGCTTAGCTGCAAGAGGACTTTTCAAAGCTGATTGCTTGTCATTGGAGCCTCCATTCCGTTCATGGTTTAGGATTCAATGGATATTTGCCAGTGATGCATGCAAATACTAATTGAATTCCAAGTTTGGTTTCTTCTCATTCAAGATCAAGATAGCTTAGATTGACATGTATACATGGATATGGCTTAAATATTCTTCTCATACATGCACCAAAAGCATTTTTCTTTCGACTTAATTAATTATCTCCAGTGATATGATGTAGTGGAAGGGTGATTAGATGTCCTTTAAGCTCTTGTGATTCGATCCTTAGTTAAAACGAATTTTGTAGATATTTTTCCTTCAAATTGGCGTGCAACCGTGAGATGTTGGACTTCTGGATCGCCTGTCCGAGCATTTTTCGATTTATCCTGGCGGTCAATAAAAAATTAAATTGGTCATCTCAAATTCAACGTTATCCCACCCGATTAATCATTTTTTTCGACTTAATTAATTGTGCAGATAAGGTGACTAATGATTGAATTCATTATTTTTTATTTTACTCCTGGGACTATGTTGTAGCGGTAGGATGACTAGTTATTATTTTAAGCATCCACGGTTCGATCATTAATTATAACGTATTTTGTAGAAATTTTTTCTCCAAATGAGACACAAACCCTGAGACACTGAGCTTTTATAATGTCTACCGCGGGTACTTCCTGATTTATTCTGATGATCTATAAAAAACTTCTATGAGACCTAATCAATCACTCCAAATTCATCTATTATATGATCCAACATTTATCATTACTTTTTATCTTGCTTAAAACATCACCGTGAGTTGTATACACACCTGAAGGTACGTACGTCATTTTAAAATTCAATCAGATGTGTTCCTTGGTCTAATAAATTAGTTGTAGATTATAAAATAAATTAACTTAGCAGGTTGAACTTGGACATCCTTTCCATCCTATTACTGAGACGATCATGATTTAATTAATTATCTTTTTAATCTTTTAATCTTATTCATTTAGGGCTTAGATCAAAACTAAAAATCATAAATTATTTTTTATGCATAGTTATGATTGTAATTTTTTATTTGAAATAATTTATTTTAATATTTGAGCATGTATATCTATCTTGTCTAATCAAAATTATTTATATTAGGTCACTTTCATTTATTATTTTAACAAATTTATTGGCTTTTATATAATTTATTGAACATATTTTATCATTTTGAAAAATAAATTAAATATTATTTTGATTACAAAATACTGGTTCTCCATTCTTATTGAGAAATTGAGTATTAAATTTTTCATCATCATCTTATCTTTTTTGAATTATTCATCAAATCTCATGCCCTCACATCTCTGAGTTCAAATGACTCTGCCAAAAAAATATCGAAATATAATGGAAACTATTTTAACTCTTTTTCATTATGCGTCAATTCCCCATAAATTCTAAGATGACTCTATTAGTGTTGCTATTTAATTATCTCATAAATTGACTTCCTCGGAGTTATGGTGTAGCAAAAGGGTGCATGACTAGTTGTTATCCCAAGCATCCGTGGTTTGATCCCTAGCTACGACGTATTTTACAAGAATTTTTCTTCCAAATGGGGCGTGAATCCTAAGACGCTGGGCTTTTGGATCGCCTGCTACGAGCACTTCCCAATTTACCCTCGGGGGTCGGTGGGAAACTTCCATGAGACCGAGCCGATCCCCTGAAGTTGACAAATCTCATTAATCATTTTTTTTTCATAATTCGACTTCCTACTCTATTGGCCCATATAAAATCTCTCTTCGAAAAACTTTATAATTAGACTTTTGACCACACTTTAGTTCAAATTTTTGGTTGTGCTTATTATCCTTGATTATGTCAATACTCTAAATATAAACTACACTCTCAATTACAATAATATGTTTTCATTGGATATACTAATTTATATCATGAATATCGTTACTTGCATATATGGATCGGACGGATACATACCCTATCATGCTATTTTTAATGAGCTTTGTTCCCTTTTACGACAACTAAGCTCCCTCTTCATAGAATGATGGTACCTTTCTTGATACCACCCAATATAATATCAAAATCCTCATAAGTTTTCCCAATGAGACACACTTGAGATACAAGAGAGGATGCCATCTAAGACCTAGATGATTTCTGAAACCTCCCCTATGACTTCGGAATCCCTCAAGCAGTTGCCCAAATAAAAGCAAGACACTGATATTATTATTGGTACAATCAACCTATGGTTAAGGTTGATCAATTTCGAGTTGGGATTTTGATATTTGATCAATATATTAATTGGTCGAGTGAGATATCAACAATGTTGGTGCAATTGTCTTTGGGTCAAGGTTGACTGGTTTGACTAAGCTCGGGTTGGCTTAAGCTTGAGTTTCAATATTTGACAATGATGTTTGGACATGTGAGAACAAGTCAAGTAGGTCATGGTTAACCAGAGACTTGACAGGTAAAGTTTTAACTTGAGGCTGAAACAAGTAAAAATCCTAGTGGAAGTAGACAAACCTAGTTAGAAACTAGGTTATGTCCAAAGTGTATTAACTGGGAGCTAAACATTTGGCACAAGTAAAAGTCCTAGTGTGATTAGGTAGACCTAGTTGAGAACTAGGTGAAGTCCAAGGTTGGTTAGCTGGGAGTTAAACACTTGCCATGAGTGAAGTCCTAGTGGAACTGGACAAACCTAGTTGGAAACTAGGTTAAGCACATGATGTGTTAGTTGGGAGCTAAACACTTGCGATGAGTGAAGTCCTAGTGAGACTAGACAAACCTAGTTGGGAACTAGGCCAAGACCAATGTGGGTTAGATGAAAGATAAACACATAGCTCAAGAGAAGTCCTAGTCGGGAACTAGGCAAGGGAAAGTCCAAGTTGGTCAAGAGTAGATCAAGCACTTGGCAAAGGAACCCTAGACTTATGTTAGATAAGCTAGATGGCGACCAATCGATTGACACTTCATCAATTGATCAGGTGATCGATTGTGAGTTGTTATCACAAACAGAAAGGTTGGAATCGATTGGGCAATCGTTTAAGTCTTTCCCAATCGATTGGGAGACTAAAATTGCAAAAGCATAGAAGGTACTAAAATCGATTAGCTAATCGATTCCGACATCCCTAATCAATTGGCTAATCAATCGATTCTGACATCCTTAATCAATTGGCTAATCGATCGATTCCGACATCCCCAATCAATTGGGTGAGTTAGGTTTGTTGTGAGGAAATAGTGAGGTGGGGAATCGATTTAACCCAAGCCAATCGATCGGGCAATCGATTGGGTTGCTGTTTCTTGCGAATAGAAAGCTTCTAAATTGATTGGCCAATTGATTCAGAACTTCCTAATCGATTACCCAATCGATTAGGGTTTGAAAATTAGTTGTTGTAGGCTAGATGCTGCCATGGTAATCGATTGGGAAAAAGGAAAATCGATTGAGGGCGTTGGGCAAACCCTAGAAAAAAAATTTTCACGCAGATTGAAGACAAAGCTCAAGTCACATCTTCACGCTAGTTCTTGAGGGGTTGAAAGAAAAGTATTGCTGCACTTTCTAAACTTCAAGAGGCTAGATCCAAGCAAGAAAAGCAATGTTCCTTATGTAATATTTTTGATTTTGTTTTGTAACCTAGTTTACATTTCTTGTTGTATTTCTTATATTTGAGCTTGTATGAGGTTTCTCCACGTCTGGAGTGTTTCCGAGAAGGTGTATTCATAGTGGAGTTGTGTGCATGTGTGGATCTTTAGATTAGTCACCTCAAGGAGGTGGATACCAAGTAAACCAAAGGTGTTAGCGATTGCTTCAAGTCTTCCTCCGCTCCCAGCTCTCGACATGCCCTAACAAACTAGGTCAAGGTTGGCTGGATATTTAATAGTGAATCAACATGCTAAATTGGTTGTTGCAAAATATAAAGTAGATCAATGTTGACTAGATACTTAACAAAATATGAAAAGTCCAAGTGGTTCATAGTTGACCGAACACTTGGTGGTCGAAATTCCAACATGGAATTGACATAAGACGGAAAGTCTAAGTGGGCCATGGTTAACCAAACACTTGGTGATTAGAAGTCCAACAGGTAGTTGACAAAAAGAATATCCAAGTGGGTCATGATTGACCTAATACTTAGCAGTCGGAAGTCCAATAGGAGTTGACATGAGGCGTGAAGTCTTGGCAAGTCAAAGTTGAACAGATGCTAAGCAACAAGGAAGTCCTGACAGGCCATGATTGACCAAATGTTAGACAACAGGATGTTTCAGCAGGCTAAAGTTGACCGAATGTGAGCAAAAAAGTCCTGATAGGTTGAGGTTAACTGGATACCAAATAAGACGAGAATTCGGCTTTCGTAAGGCTGAAGCAAGAGTATTAGTCGATTGATTGGGTATATCGATTGACTAATGGACACAAACACTCCAAAACTTGAAAAATATAGTTGCTACAGTAGCAAGAAAAAGTGTTTTGTTACTGTGTTGCTACAGTAATAGTTGATTGATGGCCATTATAGCAGTGTATAGAAGTTTTACAATTGACTGCTCAATTCGACTGATAGCACCAGTCGACTAATGGTTGATATCAAATGACTAATATCAATCGGAATTGAACCTAAGTAAGTTGAAGCAAATTGATTTGACTACGGGTATAGTGTTTATTAGTTGGTTGAAGGTAGTCAAACAGATTTTGTATGTTTAAATGATCCAATTCGACAAGGCAGTCGACTAATAAGTAAGATTAGTCGTCTGCTAGGTGAAAAATCAACTCTAACTTGAAGGCTATAAAAGAAGGGTTTGAGGAGATTTTCAAAGTAGTTCTGGGGAGGGGGAGTGGGGTTGAGGATGAAATGCTGATGCATTTCTGGACCAACAAGAAACAATTCAAAGCAACAATAAGCGCATTCAAAGCAAATCTCACTTGTGTAAATGTGTTTATTTTGATTTTGTTTGATTTCATTTGTATCATTGTATTTGCTTGTGTTTGTTGTAAGAATAGCTTGTAAGAGGCTTCTCTACCTTCGAAAAGTATTCAAGAAGAAGAAAATTTAGTGGTGGTAGAACGCTAAGACTAAGCCTTGGATTAGTCCGCTTAAGAGGTTGATATCGAGTAAAATCAATGTGTTGTGCATGTAGTGTCAAGTTTGATTCTGTATTCTGTTGCACATTTAAATGATAAGTCCACAATCGAGATAAAGTGATCGAAGCTATTAACACCCTACCCGCTCTAGCTAGCAGGGTCCTAACAATTATAAGGTTCCTTAGATAATGCAAGCCTGTCATACCCATCATCTTGTCATGGCCTACTCAGTTATCACTCTCAATGAATGATTCAGATGATGACACTTCTCATTGCAAGCTTTCCTTGAGTAACATATATGCACTATGTCCACTAATAGTCACTCGATATCTTCTTCCACAAGCTCTAGTAGTCTCCACAAAATTTGTTGAGCCAACCTCCTTAAGGATTCGAACTAGGATGTTGCATTGACTATGAAATTTGATGCTCTTCTTCACAATAGAACATGCATGAAGCCTAGTTCCCTGTACTTTTTCTATTAATGTTATGGGCTTCGACAAATGAGTCTTTTGACTTAAGTATCAAGCTAATGAATCTCTTGATCACTACAAAACTTGACTTATAGCTAAAAGGATTCTGTCAATAATCACATATTGATTTCAATGATATATTCAACCCAATCATCAAAATTATATTTCTCATATCATCATCATCATCATCATCATCATCATCTATATATAGTTGTCAGTTCTAAATGACTGATATGACAACTAGACGTTTCTAATATATTTTTTAATGATTATCTTGAGTAAACCGTATTTATAAAATAACTACCTAAGTTTATCTATCCCCAATTTCCACGCGCATATTTGCCAATTCAAAAAATCTATATATGTTCTTCAACAAGCTGACTGTCCATGATTTATCGTTTGTCTAACTGGTTATATTAAACTCAAAGATTTTTTGGCTCAAAGACTAACTCTTTTCTATTTTATAATGTGTAGATGACGTTTATGATAACTGACAATGATTTGGAAGGCATAACAATTGTTTTAGGCTTTATCAATAAAAAAATTTTATTTGAGATTTATATAATGCTCATTTTTTTGTATTGAACTTTTCCCACATATTGAAAGTTGTCTCCTCTCTTAAAGAAAATATATTACTAGACTTCTCCAATGAGTTAAAATAGATAGTGGACATCATATCTCTACATCAATTATATGGTAAACAACTTCTCTATAACTTCATCCTCTCCTGTTGTATTTGATTCTCAAATTTATTAAAGTATTATTGAAGCCTTACAATATGTCACTATCACTTGGTCAAATATTGCCTTTACCATAAATTAAGTACTTGTAAGTTTATACATGCTCCCATTGCACAAAATTAAAAATGTGTGAAAAGAATATTTCACTATCTCAAAGGTACTATTTTATATGATCTTCTTCTATATTGTTAATCATCTTGAAAATTACATGCTTATAATTATGCAGATTGGACAAACTTTCTGGAAGATAGACGCTTTACTAATGAATATATAATATTTCCAGGATGAAATTTTATTTCATAGAATTCAAAATAACAACCTACGGTATCTCACTCAAGCATTAAAGTTGAATATAAAATTATAGCCAATGTAACATTTAAAATTATTTGACTTCAATCTCTTCCTTCTAAACTACATCTACCCATAAATAATGCTCCTAAAATTTGGTATAAAAATATTGGAATAATTATTTTTACAACAAATTTAATTTATCTTACTCAGTAAAAAAATAAATGAAAATTGACTTTTATTTTATCCACAAATATAGACGACTCAATAATTATCAGTCTTCTATATTTTTATAGAGATGAAATTATTAACATTTTCACTAATTCGTTATCCAAATAACATTTTAACATATCACCAGCAATCAAATTCAACATCTGACACCTCTCGTTTACTTTACCCGGGATAATAGATAAATTATCCAATAGGATTCCGCCAAAAATTATCCAACCTTAAAAACATATAAGCAGGGTAAAAACGACATGTTTTGATAACTTTGAATTATAACATCTAATTATATAAGCAATCCAAATAACTTTGAATTATAACATAAACAACATGTTATAACTTTGCATTAATTACTAATAACTTTGAATTATAAACGACATGTTTTGATAAATTGTTTAAACTTAAAATATATATTGCCTTATATTATTAGATTATAGGGTTTAGGGTTTACAAGAGGCCAACCAGGGGCCTTGCCCCAAGTCCTTATGAATACTCCCAGAGAAAGGTTGTCTGAGCTGCATGAAGAGTACTAGTGTTCAAAGTTTTCAGTGTATAGGTAGCTTCGTTCTGATTGCTTGTGATTGGAGCCTCCTGCATTCCATGACTTAGGATTCAATGGATATAATATAATTGCCAGTGAAGCTTGCAAATAAGAATTAATTGAATGCCAAGTCTGGTTGCTTCTCATCCAAGGTCAAGATAGCCTTGTAGCCTGACCTGTACATGGCTTGAATGTTCTTCTCGTTATGTTCATGCACCAAAATCTAGCATTTTCAATACATTTCAACGCAAGTATTCAGAAAAGACAGCTAATGATTGAATCCATTAGTTTTTTTCTTGCTTAGAACATCAATGTAAGTTGTCTATAATCCCACGTTCTCTCCTAAAATTAAAAATAAGTGATCCTGTCGCGAAGCGAGGTGGACTCTCAAGAGTCCGCGGTCTCCCAAAAGTCGCGAGCTGGTGATGTTGACTCCGAGCTGTAAGAAAAAAACCGTTAGCGAACCCATCGGAATAAGTTCTCGGCAAGATACTCCGACGGTTAAGTCAGTCCCCGGTGATGGAAGAACAAAATCAATGGAACAATAGCAAAAATACTATTGCGCGTACCTGGGGATGAGGAACGGAGAAGCTTATATAGCCGGGGGAGTTGACAGCTTCTGCCCGGTTTGCCACCTTTTGTCGTATGTGGAGACAGGGCAAGGCATAGCCAGTGGTGGGAGGGTAGGGTGTCGCATACCGGAATAAGGAAGGGGGCGCTGTCAACTTATGGGCGAGCGCCGTCAGGCGCCACTTGGCTTGGCACAGGTATAGGCGGCCGTGGTACAGGGTGCCTGAGCATGACAGGAAGATCATGGCGTCAGCGGGATACTCGCGATTCGGACCTGAATGGTATCAGGTTTGCCCCAACCCCGTACTTTTTCTGCTAGTCTTGTGTTAGGGAGTGGGTGTTCCTGTGAATTGCGACAAAACTTCTAACGGCAGTGTCGACTAGCGGCTGGGAATGAACTCAGGCCCTGCGGTCACTATTACCGAGAATAGCTATGCTTCCCGAGTCAGGGTGTGTCCGGGCTAGAATACCCCGACTGGGTCCGAAGTGAGTCGGCTGAAAGCTCGGTACCCTTGTAGCTCGAGGCTTTGCCGACTCGGATCCTCGCCACGGGGGAGCTCTGGGGATCCGGTCGGGGTTCCTCTGACTCGGGCCCTCGCCTTCGTGGAACTTCGGGGTTCCGGAGTCCGTTGGCTCGGGAACTATTCCTCGGTCGGGGCCGGGCCGAACCGGCCGCTTGAGCCCTCTATTTGATGGGCCTCAGGGAACCCTTAACCTAGACTTTCTTTGACGGGGTGCCAGGCTTATCGGCCCCCATACGCGCAAGCTGGGCCGGGGCCATGAGCATGGGCCGAGATTATAAGCATACCCCTCGAGTCTAGTTGAAGGAGGCATCGAGTCCGACTGACTGGACTGTCACTCTCGCACAAGCCTGGCGCACCCCCGTGGTCTGCTCTTGTGGCCGACTTCCACAGTTGACCCTGAGTCAGCGGTCCACCCGGCCGTCGAGCATCCTATCAAATGTCTCTTCCATCTCCCATCTCGGCCCACGCCAAATCACCCCTGTATCTTCCTCCTTAATTGTCGCCTTAACTGCCCGAGCCACGTGTCCGCGGGCCATTCGCCTCCCCGAGCAACGAGGAGTCTGCCGCCCGTCTTCACAAATGTCCGATTCACACGTGTGCCATGTCACTTCGGTCTCCGCCTCGAGCTTGATCGGACATACCACATCCTTTCTCGCCTTTTCCCTGGCTCGTCATCGGACGGTAGACATCATTCTCCAGCCCCTATAAATAGGCCCTTTACCTCTCAGTTTTTACCATCACTTTTCACCTTCGATACCAAACTGTTGCTCCCGTGCGCTCTGCTAGGGTTCTGGCTAGTTCAGGTGCCACCTACATTCCGGCCATCTACTCAGGCGACCTCCCGTTCCTCGGTTAGTCTCTTTGTCCTTTTCTTTTCCCATGGAGTCCTCTTCTTCACACCCCGAGCCATGGTACTCCACCATGGTTACCGACCTTCACTTCCACGACCTTGACCAACTTCAATCAGACTATCAAATCCCTTCTGACCATCGACTCCGTCTGCCCGACCTGACCGACCAACCCGATACCGCTCCTTTTGGCTTCATTACCCTGTCCCGAGACCACTTACAAGTCGACCTCCGTTTCCCCATTCTTCCCTTTATTTCCTCCCTTTGCACATACTTTAGAATACCTCTATCCCAACTAGCCCCGAACGCCATCCGTCTGATGTGCGGCTCGGTTTTCGTGTTCACCTTGTACCAGATACCTTTTTGACTTGAGATCTTCCAGTACTTCTTCTACTCCAAGAAACAAGAGCCGGGTGACTTTTTCTTCCAGGTCCGAGCTAAAACCTCATTCTTAGCGAAACTTCCATCCTCTAACAAAGGTTGGAAGGAGCGCTACTTCTTTGTTAAGACCACCTCAACCCCGAGTTGGCCCATTGCTTGGGTTGAAGATCTTCCCTCTTCTCCTCCCTTATCCAAAAATTATCACACCTCCGCTGCCTACTAGTCGGCTCTCTCCAAGCTAGGCGGTAGGCATTTCCACGGAGTTAACCTGCTGAGAGAGGAGATCCTTTCTACCTTCGGCCTCAGCCCAGTGCCGACTCCGCGGCCCACCTCATTCGGTAAGCACTTCGATATTTCCTTTGAACCTTTTTAGCTCTAACTAAGATCGTGTTACTTTTGCAGCCACAATGATGCTAGCAGCGGCCTTAGAGGAGGGCTTTGGTTTCGATGACGCCAAGTTGGAGGCTCGGGTTGCTTCTCAGCTGGAGGAGAGGGAGGACGCCCCGACCGGGGCTACTCCCATGGACTCGGCTACGGCCGTCCTGGAGCAAACCACAGCAGCCCCTGGTCCTGATATAGAGCTGTTAGAGGCCGGCAAGCAACCTCCCGCCCCAAGGTGTCGACGAGCTTCACCCCCGACCGGGGACTCAGCTAGACCCTCTTCCAGCAAACGCCTTAAGAAAAAGAAGAGGGTGGCAACCGGCTCGGAGGCCCCCCGAAAAGCTCCTGCTCCTGCTCTTGCTACTGCTCCCTCCGTCTCATATAGTACACCCGACCTCCCACTACCAGAGGGATCAGGGTCTCCGCCGGTCGAGGGTCAGATCAATCGACCAACAATGCACCTCCTGGTGCCCACTCTGTCCGACTGCCGCCTGGGGGTACCACGGTGCGAGCTGCCCGACCGGTGCTAGGAGCTGCGACTATACGGACCTGTAGCCGATCGTTATCTACAATGGCTCGAGGGGTCCTACTACCGTGGGTCGGGTAGCAAGACCAACACCTTCTTCCTTGAAGCCACTCAAGTATACCTTCTCCGACCTTTCTTTGCTCGCTACTAACTTAGCTTTAAAATTTGCATAACTTTTCTCCTTTTGCAGTTCTGGGGGTCGTGTCATAGCCTATACATGTCACTCCTGACCCACTCCACAGCCCGGGCGTGAGCTGAGCGATGGGTAGAATTCCTGGAGACACGCCTCAAGCACACCCAGCTTGCCTCCAATGAATCCACTCTGAGCGACCTGCGAGCAGAGATAATCGCTCTGTAGGATTGCTTAGCGCACTCCGAAGAACAATTGGAGGTTGCTCGAGGCCAGGTCAAGACGGTGGACTCGGCCGTTGCTCAGTCGAACATTCGGATTTCCAATCTAGAGTACGCTGAGTGCAAGGCCTGGGCTATCCAGGTGAGGACTCGGGGCGAGCTGACTAAAGCTCAAGCTGAGATCCTCGAATTGTCTGGAGCCTCCGAGTCCCTCAAGTCCCAGCTCCAAGCCAAGGAAGAAGAGGTGGCGGCCCAGGCTAAGAGAGTGGAGGAGCTGACGAGTGAGCAAACCTCCCGGGATTGAGAGCTAAACAACCAAACGGAAGAGCTAGGGCATCTGAGGGCCGAGAAGGCTGAGTGGGAGGTGACCCACGCGGAGCTCGAAGAGTTGTACACCCACAAGGAGGGGGAGGTAGGTTGGTGGAATGCTCGTAGAGTTGAGTATATCAACTCTATGGAGTTCAACCGGCAAGTGTTTGAGCGGCTTCGAGCCATGTTGAAGCATCAGATGCTCAACATGTTCGAGCAACTCAAGCAGGGCAGGCACATCGCTCCCGACCTACCCCCTTCCGTGGTCAAGCTTTCGGGTATGGCCCAAAACATGCCTGAGGAGGTCCACCAACCCTTCGAGTGAGGGTCGGGTTTTTGTTTTTTCCTTTATGTTACCCTGTAGAGGCTTGCCTTAGTTTTTGTACCGCTTTCACCTTTAATACAAGTCTTCATTTGCTATGCTTCTTCTAATGTAATTGTCTTTACATTTGAGTGTTAGTGGCTCGAACAAGCATTAGTGAGGCCAACTCGGGTGAGATAACCATCCACTCGGCTTCCTGAATGGCTAAGTTATGCCTAAGAGCACAATTGTTTCTAAGTGTTGGCCACTCGAGAAATCAACAAATAATTTGGCTAAGGGAATCAGGCCAAATATAAGGTTACTGACTCGGGAGGCTTGAGGCTCTGCCATTAGGTCAGCTTAACCCCGAGGCACGCGGGTCGCCCCGCTCCCAGTTCATGGGCAAAGCCAAGGGAATCGCGGGAACATGTCCGCATATAACTCGCATGAAGGCGAGAGTCTGGACACTCTGTTGGATTGTACCCAGGGAGCGTGGGCCACCACGCGTCTGATTGGGAGCCGAGACGAGGGGTGCGCGGGGGCATGCCTGCTTATAACTTGCACGAAGGCAAGAGTCTGGACACTCGGTTGGATTGTACCCAGGGAGCATGCGACGCCACGCGTCCGACTGGGAGCCGAGCCGAGGGGTGCGCGGGGGCATGCCCGCTTATAACTTGCACGAAGGCGAGAGTCTGGACACTCGGTCGGATTGTACCCAGGGAGCGTGGGCCGCCACCCGTCCG